>JAUMHM010000049.1:187414-241411 GCA_032362435.1 Melikaiella ostensackeni
TTGTGCGTGTGTGTGTGTGTTCTTGAATTTCCTTTAATTTCGTGCACATCAATATGTGGTAGCACGAATACTACGACATATTACGAAATTTAATAAATTTCCAAGAATCTTACTACTGGTGTAGTGCTACCTACATCATTATCCAGTAAAAAAATAATTAAAATGATCATATTCTTGCCTCCTTGTATTTTTTGTCTGTTTAACAAAGTACAATAAACCAGTTTCTTGACAATACTCTGTTTGTATATGTTCAGAGTCGAGTGCATTTATGCCGTATTGTGCAGATAACGAAAACACATTGGAAAAATAACTCTTCCTGTTTAGCGCAACGAAAGGCAGAAGGCAATGTGCAGATAACTGAATTCGCGAATTCATGCACTTGACCGTTGACAGGGCTGACAGGTATGTCAAGATCGCGTAACGGTTAAATTATATGCTGTACATTTTCTGAACGCAGAGTTTTTCACTCGTATTTCTTCCATTTTTTTCAATATTCAGTGTGTCTTATTAATTTTGCAAATTAGTTTCTCGACGTAAAACAGATTTTTCTGATAATTTGCCAACAATCATTCTGACATATTACCATATTCATTAACTACAGATTCACAAAATCTAGGTCTACCTTTCTTCAGATAGCTGGACTAACTTGATTATACTTTCCACTGTAGTCTACTTTTGAGCATTCTTGACTACAATTTCGCTGGCTACTTCTATACCTGCGTGAGTATAAGCATATGTTATTATAAAAATATATATCAAGAATTAAATAATCTATTATTGCAATTTTTTGTCGTAATTATACAACACAAAATTTAGATAAAAATCAGTCTTGTCACTGATGTACTTATAAAACGTATAAAACTCATTTTACAAAAATGAAATCTACTTTTAGTAAAATATTTTAATTCATCTAAATTAAATGGCCGCATACGTACGATTTTTAACTTTTCGAAAATATTCCGTTTTAGATTGCCATTACTTGATAAAAAAAAATGTCCGACATTGAAGGCGATGATGAGGTGCGTATATTTTTCATGCATATAGTACAATCCTAATATATGCAGGATTATCTCGAATATCGATGTATATATGTATATAACATGCATTATGTAAGTGCTCTTTTTCATTTTTTAGTTCCAAGATGCGCAAGAGAGTCCACAGTATGTATTTTTTGGGATTTATTAACTCTAAATTGAAAACTAAATTAATTTCAGCTACTCGTACAAATTCTATTTGGTGTTTCTAGGATCACTACCATGGATTTGGAGACGGCCTTAATGGAGTCCAAACAGGCCATTCATTATTTTTTCAATAATGATTTCGAAAGAGCAAAAAAAATTATGGAACCATGGGCTGATAGCAGCATGTACCATGCTCTGGGAACCAGTGTATTTGCATTTTTAGAAGCCATTCTGACATTTGAGCAAGTATGTATGCTTTATTTACGTAAGTGATGAATTTCTTTGTAAATCAGAATTTAACATTTCGTTTTATGCAATATTTATTTTCTGCAGAAGTATATTGAGAAAGCATCGGAGGCCCTGAAACAGTGTATTGCTGTTTGTTCGAAACAACGCAGACATACCACTCTCTCTCAGAATATTGGGAAAATGGTGAAGAGAACCAATTATGATTCGTACACACTTGGTAATATAAATATCAGTATAAGTACACATTACACGTGTATGATATAGATCTTAAACAACAAAGAATCATTAATTCTGCAGCTTTGTTGCTTACTTTCGCTTGGAAGCTGTGTGTAACAATGACTAATGATATCAGTGAGACAAATACAAGTAAAGCTTTGTATTAACAAAAAATAACGCCTTAATTGAAACTAGTGTCGTGACCGCGATAACTGGGTAAATTGACTAATGATTGTACCTGTATTTATACATGCTTCATAAAATGCCTTGCAGTTGTCTTTTGCCTTCTCTTTTCATTACAAGGAATGTGATGATTTTCATTACCTGAATGTATCAAAAGTGTAGGGGTATGCAAAATTTTAAAAGACAATTTTGAATGTATAGTCAGTGTACACCCTGTTTTGCTTTTAAAAATATTTCAGTGACTTTTACTAATCTTCCGCGTAGTATTCAACAAAAACTTCCGTCTATTGATTGTACTTAATAAAAACACAGTATTTTCTTCATGTTAGACTTATATAATAGTTTGGAAAAATAAGGTGAAACAGCATGCAACTAATCTGTTTGTTGAAAATGTTGAAATGGTATAAACTGTTGTGGAGCATTGTAGTGCATGCAGAGGGAATGACACAGAATTACTATTACAGAGGAAGTGCATGCGGAACTGTGCTATGCCGAATCTCTCCTTTTGAAGTCGATGCTTACATTTGTCGAGGACGAGACTCTGGTCAGCTTTGTCAAGGCTGGATTGAAAATTCGAACCTGTTATCTTTCTTACAAGTATTTTACAAAATTTGACATTTTGTGTTCTTCCTAGACTCATTACCTAATCTTAATCGATCAAACTAATGTTCTTTTTTTTTCAGGGAATGTGCAATAATTTTAAAAACCCGAAAGTGGGAAAACGAGTTACAAAGAGCTCATTTTGAGAGTGGAGTTCAAATGGGTCTGGGTTCCTTTAATCTGGTGTGTATTTCAATCGGCCTTGTGAGAAGCAGATGCATTTAGAATTTTATCATTTATATTTTTTTATTGTATGTTTAGATGATCTCATTGCTACCAGGAAGAGTGATTAAACTGCTAGAATTTATTGGATTTTCGGGGGATAAGGTGATTTTAGTTTGTGTGCACATTTTCTATCGAAATTGATTAACCGGCTGGCCAAAAACTTGTACTATTACTTGTACTAAAACTTGTACTAAAACTTGTAATACTACATTACATTTTTAGGCTTATGGGTTGTCTGAGCTGCACAAGGGTTACAACGATCGCAGAGGGATTCGTCAAGTTTTGTGTGCAATGAATCTTCTCTCTTACCACTTGATTGTTTCTTTCGTATTGAGTCATACTGATGGAGATTTAGAGTGGTGTGAAAATGCTCTAAACCAAGAGTTGAGCCTCTATCCAAACGGGGTCTGGTTTTTGTTTTTCAAAGCAAGACTCGAATTTGCAAGGGGAAAGCTGGAGGATTGCGTGGAATGGTATACAAAATCATGGAAGAGTCAAGAACTGTGGCCCCAATTCCACCATCTCTGCTTCTGGGAACTAATGTGGGCACATTCCTTGCAACAGCAATGGGATCAATCTCTCAAATTTGCCGAGTTGCTGGCGAAAGAGTCAAATTGGTCTCGAACCATTTACTTGTATCAACAAGCAGCAATTATCTTGATGACTAAACCCTCCTCAAAAAGCGATGAACGACTCACCATTGAGAGATTATTGATACAAGTACCTACGTTCAAGCAACGAATAGCTGGAAAATCGTTACCAATGGAGAAGTTTGTTATTAAGAAGGCAGAACGTTATTTTGCGCAAAAAAAGAATCTAGTCCTTCCCATGTATGAGCTTATGTTTGTTTGGAACCTGTTTAGAATAGCAGGAAAACGTCAGGATATTTTAATGAAAATTTTCCAAACTGTTGAAGCAGAGGAAAATGTATTAAAAACGTCAACGTATGTTTAAAGAATATTATAATTTATTTAACCATATACTCATGCATTTTTTTGTTTCCGTAAATAAAATTCTGCTTCCCTTTCAGCAAAACTGAATACCATGTGGATAATGAATGTCTTCTATTACTATTAAAAGGAGCTTGTCTACGCCAAATGAAACATCCTCTTCAGGCAGAGGATTGCTTGAGGAAAGTGATACAAGCCGACAAACAAATCAGAGAAGATACCTATCTCCTCCCTTATGCGGCAGTTGAACTTGCCTTATTGGCTCGTGATCAAGGAAATATTCAAGGAGCGATATCCTTTTTAGAGGATGCGAGGTATTCATTTGATCTCACTACAGTGGTGGGGCACCCTTACGAAAAAGTATTATAGGAAATGAAGTACTGTGATCAATACAGGGAAAATTATGGGAAATTACCAATACATTTTTCGCGAGTATATGGAAAAGTATTAGTAAAATCATAGGCGCCAATGATTAACCCAAAGTTTTTACCTATACTTTCCCATATATTAATACCAATACTTTATTTCCTGTGATACTTTTTTAGTTATTTGTTAAAAGAAAAATATTTTTTATGAAACAATCTTTACAGGAAAAATTATACTGGTTACTCGTTGGAGTCAAGATTGCATTTTAGGATACATGCAGAATTAATGGATCTTACAGAGGAGAAGCAGTCTGGAGTAAAACTACAAAATGCCAATGGTAACGAAATAAAAAACGGCATCGAGGGGCAATGCGAAGAAGAAATCACGGCCAATGTTTCTAATTTAAGGGATTCGAGTTCTACCACGTCTATTAAAAAAAGCGTTTCAAACAATGCATAGTTCCTCTAGGAGTCTGTCCAAATACTAAAGAGACAAATGATATACGGGATGATTCTTGAGCTCTTTCGGAACCATAGAGAGGTGGTAAAGCTCCTTAAAGAAATCGACAAATCCTCTTCAATTTCATTTTTTAATTTGTACCATTCCTCTCTGGTTCAGTCATATAGGTCAAGAATAGCCCTCTATGTGAAAGGTATTTAACGCAAAAGGTGAATTAGTATCTATACGTATGTGACGTGCAATCTTCTTTATGTTTTATACATGTATAATTAGTATATTACTTTTCAAGTGTATGTGATTTGTGTAGATATACAAGAAGAAGATGGCTTAAAATAATTTGTATATACGTATTCATTAAGGTATTTCTATATTATAATTTGGGCATTTATTATGCGCAAGTGTACTATATCGATTGGTTATAGGCGTGTATGCGCTGGGAAAATATATATTTCATACACTACAGCTGGAAAATAATTTATTTTGCTAGTTTTTTATAATTAGACATATAAAATAAGGCGATGGGATAAGAGCAATTTGATATTTATATTTAAAAATGTTGTATACTGTATATATATATATATATAGGAACACACTACGTATATTTTATAATGTATAAACCGTTATAATTTTGTAACATTTAGGGAGCGAGGTCGCTTATAGGATAATTAAGTATATTCTGTATATTAAAAAAGAATATACCAAGGCCTATTTGCTCTGTGCATCACACACATAATTGAAGAAATTGAGAATGTAAAAATTGTAACTTGAAAAAGAAAATTACTCTTGTTAAGTACTAGTGGCACTTAATTTATCTAAAGGAGCTAGAGCACACGTAGATAGGGGTCCGATGAGTGAAAGCGTTAAAGAAAATAGATATTAGAGATTTAATTTAAGAGCTAATAGGAGAATTGATAAATATAAAGCTGAAAAAATAGATATGTAACATTTTAAATAAACTATTTACAATCATGGGCCAAACAATGGATTTTATTTGTTTCCTGTGTTACGTGATTTTAGTAGAAGACTATGTATAACAAAAGTGGTGGAAAATTCCAATTTTACATTAAGCAGCCAACTAAAAGTTTGTTACACAGTTTTTTACATATATAGATAAGTTACGTTATGTTACCTCATTTAGGTAACATTCATATGTCGAATCGCTTTTAAAAATTGAATAAAAATTTGAATTCTCGTGTTTGTTCTCGCGCGCACACGTGCTCAAAGGTCACGTGGTTTCTTTAGAGCCAATGAGCAATCACAAAGGTTTTTTTCTACAAACTGTTCCCTATTGTTCCTGTTGTCTATTTGAATCATTTTTGCTCAAGTTTCTTCAAATTTAGTCATGTTTTTGTATTAAAAGAGCTTTTTTAGGTATTTTTGATTTCTATAAAGTGATTTTTACATACGGATGGGTAATGTTGGCTGCGTCATGGCTTATTAAAGCTTGCAAAAGGTAATATTGCGACATAACCTGTAAGCGAATCACATTTTTTGACGCATGTTGAGTAAAACGTCGGAATGTAATTTTTGTAAATATATACAAAGTGGGCATGTTTTAATTAATTTTCACACATTTTACATGTACGACGATATGTTGAAAAGGAGAAAAATTATTTGTGTGCGATTTTATGCATAATTATCTTTTGCATAAATTAAATTCACAAATGCACCTTTTTTACTGCGTCAAGAATGTTAAATGATTTTAAATTTGGTACTTTGCTTATAATGCAATTTTTAATTTGAGGAAGAAATGTATTAGAAAACTAGTTTAAAAGTTGTACGTATTTTAATCTGTATACGTGCTCAGAACATAGGTATAATTATAAATTTTGGAAAAAAAATATCAAAATAAAAAGGAAACAATTTTCTAAGAAAAGATATGTCTTTCTAAAAATGGTTACTAAAATATTTGTCACTAGCAGTAAATGCTCGCGCGTTAATCGACTCGAGTCCCCGGATTTTTATTTTCAAAGATTAAAGACATAAAAGTAATAAAAATCCACAACAGCAAATCATTCAATATCAAGAGTTCTCAATTTTTTTAAACGAGTTAAATATTTTAATATGTGATTAATTCTATTTAGTAAAATATGCTTTAAAAAATCTTATTTTCGTAATTCTAATATTTTCATGGATGCCAATTTTTGTTACGTATCTGGAGATCGTAGGAGATAACTCATGTCTAATAGACCAATCTTATTCAAATATTGTTAGTAAAATGTTGCTTAGTTTTAAATAAAAATACTTTTTAAATCTTCTTAAATCACAAATTGTTCATATTTGTTAAACTTGCAAGTACATTTCATAATTGAGAAATTGTTGAATTTTAAACCTCTAGAAATTGTTTAATTTCAACCGCTATTATAAATGTGAAACTGTATAAGCACTAAGAACAGTATCTATTTCAGAAAATTTTATTGTACGTAGTAAAACTAAAAGAATTAACTATGAAAATTTTCAAGTTAAACCCTGAGGGCTGAAACAAATTTAAATTACATTTTTTCAAATAAAATACCATTTTTGGTTTCATTTTCGTCTCAAAGAAAAGCTTAGGTTTCATTTAAGGAACTTAAATTACTCTGATAATATTTTGCTATTTTTCGAAAATTTTGAAAATCCTACAACTTTTTTAATTTTTATCGAGTTTAGAAAATTTCCAAGTCTTTTTGTAATCTACCAGAACCTTTGACAACAATTTTTGAAACTCAAAAATTTTGTTTCAATTTTGAAAATGCTCTAAATTTTTGAATGTTGATTGCATTTACCTGGTTAACGAAACTGATCTTCGTAGAATTTTATTTATCAAATTCTTCAAAAGTTAGCGTGACTACAGCATTCAGGTAATCCTACAGACAGACAGACCGATAAAATTAAATAATTTCTTAATTCCAAATTCGAAACAATTTAAGTAGTTACGTTTTTAAAATCTTTAATACAAAATCGTTCACATTTGAAGAATTTACATTTACAATTACTGATAACTTGGAAATTATTCAATTTGAAGGGTTTTTGAAATTGTCCAATTACTTGAATTTTATATTATTCAAGTTGAAACATTTTCGAGATAAAATTTTTTTTCTCGCACTTTTAATATGAAGTTGTCTAATTAAGCATTTTAAAATCTGTACAAAAATATTGCGATTAATTTTGTCTACCTGCATCCCTTCATACAAAAGAAAATACCTACAGAAATCAATTAAAAAATAAAATGCTTCCTTCAGTTCAGAACGCTTTGGAGAAAGGCAGATACTTTTTCATTTAGTTTTAATAAATAGAAAATCGAGTTTGCACTTTTGACACTATTTCAGCCAACTTTAATTATGTGTGGGATAGGCATCAGCGACTGACATTTTTATGAAAATTGAGTTAAGTTCAGTTTACAGTGCTTTCAATAGCCCTCTTCAACATCCCGAAACTTAAAAATCATTTAATAACTTAGTTTTGCCATAAAAGTAAAATAACGTAATCGCCTATGTGAAATCTTGTCAATGAAAGACTGGGACAACCACAAAAGCGCCATTAGATTTAGGATATCATTTTACGCCATTTATAAGTGTTTTACGTCAAACTTTTGTATCAAAAGATTGATAATCAAGTTTAAATTTACTGCTTGAATCTTCAAAAGAGCTATTAATAATATATAATAATGTACTTATATACGAGGTTATGTTTATATTTTGGTTTACCTTGGGTTTGAATAACCGACAAGTTAGATACGTATCCTTCAATTAAATCCATTGTATTCAATAATAAATTTGTATTTAATTGGAAAACCTCAGTTATCGTATTTATGGACTAACCTTAGAATACATTATTTTACATGTCTCTGACGTCACATTTTGCCGTCCATGGACGGTAATGAGAACATTGTCGTCCGCGCACGGACAAAATGCGACGTCCTCGGCATGTAAAGTATCGTGTGCACCTCAGATGACATATTTTGCCATCCTCGGACTTTTTACAAGCCTCGGCGAAAATCAGCCTCGCCTTGTAAACGTCCTCGGACGGCAAAATACGTCATCCGCGGTACACAATCTACTATTATTGTACATGTCATTTTGACATTCAGCAAAATAAAGTTATTTGAAATTTTCAAAATTCCATCGGACTGGCATAATAACTTAACTAACAAGCATATAGGCGATTATGCTGGAATCATATTTAATTTCACCAAGATCTGTTATTTTTTTTCTAAATTTAAGCAGCATATTTTAAAAATACATTGAAAACTAGGTTTGAGGGCGTAATATAAAAATAATCTGTTATGTTCCCGATTTGACAGAATTAAAAGAATCCATGCAATAAAAAACAACTTTGAGCGGGAAAATAATTTTACAAAATGTCAAAATTGGCCTATAACTGTCAAAGTGGGTGACTGAAAAAAATGGCAAAATAAAAACACACGATAAGCGAGCTGAAACGTAGGAGCTTTAATGTGGACATACCATTGTGCTTTGTTATTGTTAATAATTAATTAGGTAAAAAGGCTGAAGAATTTGTTTCAATCATTTTCTTATTGAATGCTTTAGATTTCAGAGATCAAAGAGAATAAAAGGTCTAAGGAACTTGAGAAAAATGAGTACACATTCCAATATGTGTAAAGATCAAATAACAGTACTGGACGATCGATGTCGATTATCTGAAATTGACACTGCAGATTTCGAGATTTCATGCCTTTCATGGCTTCATAAAGTCGCTCCAGGTTTTCCTGTGAATGGATCAAAGGTATATTTAATACAACCATGAATGTATGTAAAATTACTCTCGTATTGCTAAAATCTAGACCATACTCAGTAGTCGAATTCCTACAGATCACAATTATTGAGGAGCCGGCGGCATTTTATTCGACTCTTTTAGAAAACTGCAAAACAGCAAAGAAACGAATAGTCTTATCTTCTCTATATATAGGAACTGGAAAATTAGAAACTAAATTGGTAAGTTTCTTAGTTTTGCAATTCCCTGAGTGATTGATTAAAAATATTCTTTTGATCGTTTGGAATCATTTAGCATAATTTATCTTTTATTAATGCAGGTAGAGACTATAGAACAAACTTTGAATGATCGAAATGGTAATTTGAAAGTCAACATTTTACTGGACTATATGCGTGGTTCTAGAGGCAAGCAAAACTCTCGCAAAATTTTACAACCTTTTTTGAATGGAAAGTGGAAAAACTCTTGGAACGTTTTTCTTTATCACACGCCAAAACTTCGGGGATTTTTGAAAGCAGTGACGCCAGATCGTTTCAACGAAATGATTGGTTTACAGCATATGAAACTCTATTTATTCGATGACACTCTTATAATCAGTGGGTTAGTATTCTAAACTTTAAAATAGATTGATTTTCTGAGGACTAAAAATGGAAAAGATTCAATTATTTAAATCTGATTTTTTAAATTTGTTCACAGTGCCAACCTTAGCAACGATTACTTTACAAATAGGCAAGACAGGTACTTTATGATTGAAGATTGCAAAGATCTTTCTGATTTTTATACAGATCTTGTAGAAAAAGTTGGAGAATTTAGTTTTCGTCTTATGCCAGATGGTACTACTGTTCCAAATTCAAAAGATTGTAATCCTCTTGAAACTCCGACGAAAGACTTTATTGCCTCAGCTGCAGGGAGGATACGAACATTATTTCAGAAAGAAATGGAGAAGCGTTCAGAAGCAAACAAACTCGGTAAAGAAATATTTTTGATTTTGTCAGCAAATAATAATTAGTTTACCTAAATTTTAATACATAATACGATTTTTAATTTGTGTAGTGGAAAGCCTAGAAGCAGACACTTGGGTTTTTCCGTTAGTACAAATGAGTCAGTTAAATATTTGGCACGACAGTGAAGTGACCCTTCGTCTTTTGCAAACTGCACCTTCTGGTGCTACTTTAAGACTTGCCACTGGGTACTTCAATTTAACGACAGATTATCGAAATGCTTTGTTGAGCGAAAGTCGAGCGGTTTGTCATCTTTTAACTGCACATCCGACTGCTAATGGTTTTTTCGGTAATAAAATAATTGAGATATTCCTTGGAAAATATTTATAATTGAATCGAAAAAAATGGCAGTTTCTACACAAACCGAAAGAATCCGGTTTCCAAAATTTCGTTACACGTAGCTGCGGCTAAAAAATATTGATTCTAAAATTCAACATTCAAATCATTGTGTATATTTTAACTTTAGGTGCGAAAGGAATCGCTGGAGGAATTCCAGCAGCCTACACAAAAATCGAAGAATCGTTTTATAAACTTGGTGAAAAAATGCACCAGGCGGATAGAATTACTTTATGGGAATTCACGAGGCCAGGTTGGACTTACCATGCAAAAGGACTTTGGTATACTTTACCGAATCAGCAAAAACCTTCCCTCACTCTGATTGGTTCTCCTAATTTCGGTAAGCATTAATTAAACTTATTTTTTCTTTAGAATTTTAAATGATATGATAAATTTAAAGATTTTTCCTCTATTTAGGATACAGGTCCGTGGTGCGAGATCTCGAAACGCAAATTGCGATAGTCACGAAAAACGAAACATTGCAAAATTCTCTCCAAGCAGAATATGAGCGATTATTCAAACGTGCAACTCGGGTTAACTCGAGATCTTTTCGTCAGGAGGATAGAATTCCTCCAGCATGGGTTCGTGCGGTAGTTGTTTTATTTCGATATTATTTTTAACTCAAACGTCTCAATAGGAAAAAAATTACTTAAAGACTGTAGGTATTATTAAATTATTCATATAATAGTATACGGACTAAATATAAGTATTATTAAAATTATCTTAAAATTCAACATAAAATACTACTAGTCAGTTAAACCTTGTTAAGGACAAGGACTTTTATGTTCAAAGTCGAATTTTAGTACGACATGTTTATTTCAAAATAGGCCGGATAAATAATAAAAAAAATAATTGAACAAACGTATCAAGATGTTTATTCATCCAGGAATTAATTATTCTGTAGGGTATGTGATAAAATTCGTAAAATTGTACGTAATTACAATGGCAATGCTTAACGCGCAAAGTCATAGAAATTTTATTAAGATTGTAGAGGTAATAAAAAACGAATTGTCCATTACCGCAAATAACCGACATGCTGCCGGTCAGTGATTCAGCAGCAATTTGGACTCTGGATTAATGTGGCTATGTTGAATCTTTTTGCCTTTGAAGCAACAAATGCTCTCTTCCTTGAGGTTTTAAAGTTTGGCTGGCAAAGTTGTTTGTCCCCGCTTTTATTTATCGTCAATGATGAAAGTCTCTTCCTTTACGAAAAATTCAACAACTTCCTCCTCCACGTTCTTCGTGTCTGAATCCAACTCATCTGTATCAATATCTGCAAATTTCGAGTTTTTGTTAATTTTTACAATTAAATGATATTAAAGAGTGAGATAGAAATTTTAATGAAAATTAATACATACGGCGACGTAATTCCAAACGACGTTTCTTCTGACTCTTCCATATCTCAATCCTTTCGTTGCGATATTCCAAAAATGCTTTCATCAAAGCACAACGTTTCTCGATCAACTCCTGTGAGGTCGAAAATGATGATAAAGTAAATTGTGAAACTTTTTTCTGGGAATAGTAATATTTATGTACGGTAATGTTAAATACCTTGGAAGCACGCGTAAGTCGCATCCGATCTTTGCTCTCGAATTGAGCAGAATACTTCTTTAAATTCTTTTTGATTTCCTTTATCTGCTGAGTAGACAATAGGGTAGGAGGTCGTGGACGCCACAAAAGTTGATTAAATCCATTTAAGTTGACACGTTTTAGAATACGTCCTTGGAAAGTCCAAATCCAGTATCCGTTATCCACACTAGTTTTCCAACTCGAGACAGCAGTTACAACATAACTAAAATCAACATATTTTCGAGTTGTGATTTAAAAAAATTGATAATCAAAACAGTTTAGTAATTTTTTTCTTACCGCCCAGTGGGATCCCATTCCACATCAGATGTTTGATAATGATCAGTCTGGTTCATGATTGTGAAGTCGTTCGTATCAATGAATTCGAGAGCCCCAGACATGGAAGTTAGACCAGCGAGGACAATAAATTGACCAGCAGGGGACCAAAACAGGTGATTGCAAGCCTTTTTCTCGAATTTTTCTATCAGAAAAAAACGAGAATTCTCAGTTATTAAAGAACACAAAAAAAGGTTTTTGATTGATATTTTTAGTGGAAATTTAATTTAGTTAAAAGTGAAACTTACTCAAAAGAGCAGGTTGGTGTCCATATCGCACCTCGTAGAAACTCACGTTGACCGCCGGAACTTCTCCGTGAATAATGGAGAATTTCATGCCAATTGGCTCCCATGCAAAGGCATGGATCGGTTCCTTTATTTCGACACTGTCAACCGGAATTTGCTTTTCTCTCATGTGGAAGATTTCAAAGTTGTAAGACATACCCTAAAATTAAAGAAATTACTGTAGCTCACTCCAAAAACGTCTATGAGAAACTTTAAAACCTTCAATTCTGCAAATTTTAAGAATCAAATCTCACAGTGTACTGCCGTTCCATCTTCTCCTTTCGCTTAGCAAAACGATCGACCTTGACACATAAATAATCGCCAGACTTTTGCCAAAATATTTTGCAGTCGGCTACGTTAAACAGATTCTTGTTCCTAATTTCATTACGGCTGTAAATTAACGTTAATTTAGTGCAAATCAACACAAAAAACAAATATAAAAGCATTCTTAGAATGTCTTACTTTGGAATTTCCAAGAGAGTTACTCTCGCAGGAACATCTTTATCTTCAGGAACCCAGTAAGCCAAGATATTATCAGAAGGTGACCAGCTAAAGTCTCTGATTCCAGGTATCTTGAAACTCTTCTTGTCCAGGAGACCAAACGACTAAAATTTGAATTAACAATAAAATATTATCAATACAAGGTTGAATAAGAAAATACTCTAAACGAATTCAATTTATATGAACATACTGGAGTTTCGTAAACACTCAAAATATCCTCGCCAATGCACGCAAAGTATTTATCATCATGAGACCAGCGGAAGATGGGCCAGACGGAATATACTTCCAAGTTAAAGGATCGCTTTTCAGTGGAAGTAAAGATGTCCCAAATAACGACGCGTTTTTGATCTGGAGTTCCGTCGGAGCGAGGAGTGTAAGTCACTAGGTATTGCTCGCAGGGAGAAAAATCTACACATTCCACGCCCTTTTGACCAAATCTGGCTTGCTGTGTAAACTGAGGTCCTCCCCAAAGTGCGACTCCGAGTTTGTGGAATGTACACAAGTAAGTTCCGAGAGGAGACCATTTCACATAAGTCTCTGTCCACCTCTGTTCATAAATAGTTAAAAGTAAGCATGAAAATTGTATCTTAATTCGTGCTATATACTTTCTAGTGATATTTTAATTCTTAAAGTAATGAAAAACAACATACCGCACGCTCTTCGACGATACTAGGTTCAGGTGCCGAATTTTGCCAGATTTGAACAGAAACTGCAGAAGAGTTACCGGATAAAACAGAATACTGATCGTACGCATCCGGGTCGAGTAGAAAATAGTGAAGATCGCCAGCAGCCTTGAAAGGTTGGGGTTTCGGTGGTTCCCAGTCATCCGGAATATCCTCAAACTTTTTAAAATCTGTAAACAAGTTAACCTTGAAGGTATGGAACTTGTCGATTTTAAAATTGTTCTCTTTTGCTACAGCAAGCAAAGCTTGATGTGGGTTCTCGAATTCAAGAAAGATGTACCTAAAAAGCAAAATAATCATTAATAATGTTCAGAAATGACTTTGAGTGTTCTATTCTATTTCGGAAAAAAACATTTACCCTTTTGTGACACCAGACTCGTTTGTCGGATAGTATTTGTTGACGATTGTCCCATGCTTTGTGAATATTTTGTCAATAACGGCTTGGAGTTTCTCCAAACGGTTTGGTTCGACCTGGGGAACGCCATCGACCACGATTACTGACTCGACGCCATCAGTTTCGGACGGTTTCGTACTCAGGATATCTCCAAGGAGTTCTGAAAATAGGATTTGGATATTATATACATAAGATTTAGCGTTGAAAAGATAGTATCAACCTTGAACTTTGAATGAAATGTTGATTTGTTAACGTCATTTCATTTAAACAAACGAGGAAAAATTAGTTCTTAATCTTATGATAGGAGAAGAGATGAACCAAATTAGAAACGTATGTATTCTTAAAATACATTCAAGATTCGCAACTCAGATTAATATCTAACTAAACTTACAAAAGAGCAAATGTTACTTTCAAGTGTTTAAAATGTAAAACATCGAAACATTAGACTGTTTTAATTTAAAAGCATGCAAATGTTTGAATGCTTAATTAAAAGATTAATATATGCAGCATTCTTGTCACCCTAACCTCAAAACACAGGAAAGAATTGAAGGAATAAAAAGCTCGCAAGCTGAAGCAATTTTGTACAATAAAAGTCACGTTGAACTGAAAACATTGGTGTCCGAACTGTGGCCACATCCTAATCTTTGATATTTGAAATCATTGAAATTTTGCGAATGTCATAATGCTCCAAAAATTTGGATACAAAAACACAGCCATAGCTGGATTTGACAGGAAGTCGTGGCTCTTATATTACAAGTAAATAATATCTTAAATTAAAATAAATTATAGAATTTTCTGGCTCGGGAAACAAATTAGGAGGGGTATTATTACGTTAGGCATGAGGTTAGGGAATATTATAGCCGCCATATGCAGCCATGCCACGAGTGAACAACGTGCTGGGTCACTAACTTGAAGATGTAATTTTTATACATACCTTCATCCGAGATATCATCCACAAATCCTTCAGGATCGCTAAAATTCGGCTCTTCATCATCCTCTACTGGATCTTCATTTAATTTATTACTATCGTCATTTTGGGACGCTTTTTCCAGCGACGTCTTTTTCGCCATGTTGGTGCGGTGCGGAAGGAGCACTGTGTCACTGTGTGCATGTGGTCTTGTGCATCAGTGTGTCAGGTATTAGCGGGTACAGTAACAGTTAAGTACAGCGTACCATCTCCCATAACTTTTTGAAAATGACGGCTCCAAAATTACTCAGGTGTGTAGCAATTTATTTTAATTTTGCGCTCATATTCGTTTCAATTTTTTTTTGTTTACTTACAATTTATAGCAAATTTCGCAATTTATAGGAACAATATTGTTTTATTCATTCAGTTTTATTTAAGAATTTTCAAAGAAAACAATCTTTAACAGTTATTTCAAAAATGGGGTAGTTGCATATTTTTAAATATTTGATTTTCCTTGTCAAATTAGAAGAGTACTGGACATTGAATGTAGTTACTTAAAAAAAGTTTTTTCCAGTGAGTTAAAATTTTTTTTATCCTCAAAAAGTATCCTTTTTTTAATTTTTCGCGGAAAAATGAGGCATTTTCTGATTGGCTGGCACGCCGATCATTAGGACACCGGACTACCATTTCGCTACCTATTACCAAAAATCAGAACTAGGAAGAGTAGGTCGAATCGGTCAAATTTTAAAGATGCACTTTAATTTGTACATAAAAGTGTTTTAACGATTGTTTTGTGGAGTTTGAAAGAATTATTGAATAAAAAAAATAATTCTTAATCAAAAACAAACTGTTTCAGATGGAATTTCCATCTTATACAGTGAAAAATACATTTCTTGTTAAAAATGTTTTTCTCTCTCAAAAAAAAATATTATTTTACTATGTTATGTAAGTTTCAATGCATTATAAACCTTAATCAACTTTACTTCATTTATATAGCGAAAAATTTCATTCAGATTATGCAAAGAATATAAATAATAGACGATTGGCATTGAAATACGAATTCTAAGCCAACTTTTAGGTTACATTTTTCAGATAGTAAATATCAGCCCCCCACAACTGTGAGTTGAAAATGTACCATGTGTGACCGTGACCGGCAGAGCGGCGCCACCTATGCCGTGGTGCTACTCCCGGCAGAATGCATGACAAAATGTAAATGTAAATATTGACACATTTTTGTTAAATAAATAGTTCTAGTGAGTATCTCGCGGTTTTTTTGCAATCAGAAAAATAAAGTTAAAGTTTTTAAGAAATCTTTGATGTACAGCTATAGGTATATGGGCTGTTGTGATAAAATAATATTTTGATTCAGAAAAAAAGACTTCGTTAAAAATGAAGATTAAAGATATAATATAGATTGATACAGTTAGCTAGCAGTTTCCAAACTAAAAAGAAAAGCAATTTTAGTATTTTATTATAGTGAAAGTATTTATTAAATGGGTATTATAATTTATTTATGAAGATACCAAATACCAAATGTCTCCTTTAAAAAGGAACCGTGGACGTAAACTTTTGTAGGTGTAAACCTAGTTGCATCCTGTAATGAAAAGCTGCTGCGAGAATTGATTATATTATTTTCATGTAATAAATAATGATAGATATTTTTTTTATTTGAGAAGAAAAGATTTAAAAGAGATTAAGATAGTGCTAACGAAATTACTTTTGTAAGTAAGTAACGAATTGTTGACTAGTTACATTTTTTCCAGTAACAGTAACTATAAGAACGGTTACTTTTTTAGTTACATTCGAAATGTTGTTCACAAGTCTTTTTTTACGACAATCAATCAATTTTATTGCTTTTCCAACTATTTTTGCATTTTCACTATTTAAATTGTGTTGGCAGATAGCCATAGTAATTTATAACCCAATATAGGAAAATTGAAATTTTTCTCCAACTCTAGGATTCCAAATTTTCTAAAATCTATAAAAACACTTAGGAAGAAATAAAAAAATAATTTCAGAGTTAAATATTTATTTCTCTTTGGTTGATAATGAATTTTTTTAACCAGAAATTCAACTATTCCAGTTATTTTACTTATTATTTTAGTTGAAAATTCATCTTTTTCGGTTGACAATTATTTGAAAATTTAACTATGATATTTTTGGTTGAAAATTGATCTTTGGTAGTTGAAAATTCGTAAATTTTGTTTGAAATTCTTTTTTCTTTGGTGAAATATTAATCTTTTTGGTTGAAAAATTATCTCTTTGGTTTCAAATTGAACTTCTTTGTTGAAAATTGATCTTTTGTAGCTCAAGATTCATGTATTTTGTTGACAATTCATGTCTTTGCTTCCAGATTAAACAATCTTGTTGAAAATTCTTCTTTTTGGTTGATTTTTTTTCTATCTTGACTTCAAATTCAACTATTTTGTTAAAAAATTGTTTTTTGGTTGAATGTAACTGTTTTTGATTTAAAATAAAAATATTTTTCGGTTGAAATATCAACTACTACATTTTTTGTTATGAAGTCATCTTTTTTTATTCAAAATTATTTTTCAAATTGAAAAAATATTCATATATTTTGTTAAAAGTTCGTTTTTTTCGTAAAAAATTATCTTCTTGGTTGATAATTCATCTCTTTGTTTCAATTTACCAATTTTGTTGTAAATTCGTATTTTTTGGTTGATTTCAACTGTATTATATTCAAAATGAAAATCTTTTTTGGTTGAAATTTCGAGTATTACCTTTCTTCATTGAGAATTCATCATTTTTGGTTGAAAGTTGAACTACTTTGTTAAAAATGTTTTTTTTTGTGTTGAAGATTCATCATTTTAGTTGAAAATTTAACTCTTTCGTTGAAAAATTGACTATTTCGTTAAACATTTTTTTTGGTTAAACATTCATCTTTTAAATGAAAATTCAACCATTCCATTTTTGGTTTGAAATTTATATTGTTTAGTTAAAGATTCAACTATTTGGTTGGAGATTTCTCTTTTCTATTTGAAAATATATGTATTTTGTTGAAGATATGTCTGTTTTGGTAAAAAATTTATCCTTTTTAGTTGAAAATTCATGTATTTTGTTGAAAATTCAACGTCTTCAACAAAATTTTCTGTTGGTATTAGAATATCATAAGTCTTATAGAAGTGGAAGTCGTAACTAAGTAAATCTAAAGAAACACTTTTAGATAGAAATAATTAATTTGCAGCGCCAAAGAAATTTGAAGCTCAAAATAGGAAAGCTGAAATTTCTCTTCCACACTGATATTCAAAATTTTCTATAACATTCCTTGTTTTAGAAATATTATGTGTGATGACTAGCCTACGACTTTCATTAAAATGTGTAACAACTGTCACTCGAAAGTTATGAATAAAGTTCTGTGAAAATTAAATTTGGATATATATTTATAAAATATAATAGTAACTAGAAAAGTAACGATAGTTACTTAAAAAGTATCGATAAAAAAAGTAACGGTAGTTACTTTTTTTGGAAAATACATTAAGAAAAAGTTACATTTTGAATCGGTAACGATAACGATAACTAGTTACTTTTTTCGTGATGTAACGGTAACGATTCCTAGTTCCTTTTTAAAAATAACTTACCCATCATTGATTTTATTTTTTAAACGGTGTACGATTTCAGGATTTTTTATGAGTGAAAAATGCCCTAACGTGGCCTTCAAGCTCAGGTGTCGGATGCGTTCCGGGGACGTAATTCCTAGGTTTAGGTTCTCTTGCACCGGGGCGGTGAGAATGAGAACCGTTGAGTGAGTGTGTTTATATTTATTTTTTTTTTAATTTTGAGATATAGTTATAGGAAGGCAGGTAATTTTTTCTGGTGTGAATGTTTAATTTTAATTAGGTAGGGACAGGGTGAAATATTCATCGTGCTGGTACAATATTTTACTCTAAATTGATCTTGTTTCAGGATAGAACTTTTAAGTGGGATGAATGATCCTTCATGTTGAAAAATTATTCATCTGATAGCAAGATCGACTAGTATTTCAAAAATTGATGCATATCGTCGATGACGATATTAATGGGCTCGAGATTGTTTATTCTTATTAGGATCTCGAGCACAAACCCCTGAAAACAGAAAGGGAAATTGCGTTAAATGTTGATCACTTTTTTTATATACAAACATTTAACAATTTATTCTTTCCACACTAGTCACTATGATGATTTGCATTTTTGTTATTTACTTGTTTCGACTTGTTATTTTGAAAGTTGCGTATTTGTATGTTTTCTTTGCTTTCAAGATTTATGAATATTTTTTCAGCAAAAATTTTTAGATGGGTGATTATTTGTTTACATAGTTTTTAAATGTTTTTTGTTATGAATAAAAAATATGATTTCGGGTCCCGTTTTTCAAATGATGGGATTTTTTAATGAATGTTTGTGGACAAAAATGTATGAATTTGGACACTGAACAGATTTATTTAAAAAATGTTATTTTGTACACACTTTCAACTTTTCAGTGAGTTTTTTAGTGCAATTTTTTTGTAGTGTAATTCACAGGTAAGTTCATTCTTCTTGATCATATGTTCATTGTGAAATTAATTAAACTTTTTTTTATTGTGTCTGAAAATATAATTATAAGTTATTGTGAAAATGGAGAAAATTAAATTGATTTTTATTATTTTTACTTGTAGATAGTAATTGTGTGTATGTTTACAGGTGATAAATGAGTCTAGATAAGAGTTTTATAATTTCTTAAATGAAAAAATTGGATTTTCAAAAACTAGTTTACGATCGGATGCATTATAAAACTGAAGACTTATATAAACTTCAAAGAATGGCTCTTAATGGACTGGATTATTAGTTTGATAATGTAAGTATAATTGCACGAATTTTCGTTCCTCTTCTTTCATATAAAACGGAAGTTATTACTCTTTTTACAGGTTTAAATGTTATTATCTCATTTTTATAGGCTCTCTTTCAAAAATTTATTCCGGGAATCAACCTGAGTGTTTTTGTACCAAAAGTGTACAATTTTATACACTTTTGACATTTTTGTGAAAATGTTTAGTTATTGATAATCCATTACAAGATAAGTTTACTTTTCTTAATTATATAATTATTATGATCGACATTAGCAAATTATATAGTCCCTTTTTTGTTCTAATAAAAATTTGCAGGTAATTATCTGTTTTAATGAAAAGAATACAAAACTTTTATTATTGAGTTTCAAAATTAATCTTTTATTTTGCAGAGGACTTCAACGATAAAATTCTTCTATTCTACTTCACCGATTAAATGCAGGAATAAAAGTAAAATAATTCACCTTTGCAGACTTTATTACAATATAATTGCTGGTTTTACAATATGTACAAAATCACTTCGTCTTGATCAGTAAACAAACTCCTTCATCGTATCAACAATAAATAAGTGAATTCTACTATTCAATTTTGCGAAGGTGACACTTTCGTAATTGGCAGAGTTCATTTCCACTCTGGCATTTTTCGGAATTTACAATATCAGACACACTTTTTTGTAAGAAACAAAAAACTAAGCATAAAGTAATTCAATTACACTCAATTATACTGGATCTCATACAAAATCGATAAATGAAAATGGAATACTATGAAAATAGTACTGACACCTAAATTTCCTTCTTTTTGGATTACATAAAATACTCTAAATTGTCTCCATTTGATTGCAAAAATCTAACTAAACCTTGAGCATATATTCATTAAAAAATTACTATTATCTTCTCGAAGTTATGACCGGCTTCAAGAAAATTGACAGTTCTTTATTTTCATACTTAATTCTCTTTGCGGCGAGAGACTATGGAAGTTTTCTCCACTTTCCTCGCTCAAGTGGAGATTTATTTGAACTTTAGCTAAATTTGTATCTCCATACCTTACCTCTTCGTGAGTTTTGGTCACGTAGTCTCAGAAGCTTTTCTAGATCTATTCGCTTTCTTATTTTTAATAGTTTCTGAGGCGCTATCATTATCAGAGACTGATGAATCCCTTAAGGTCTTCTTACCTCTTCCAGTGGATTTTTCTTCATTTTCAGAACCCACGGAATCCCTGTTTGACTTTCTTCGCTGTCGTTGAGGTGCTTGGGCTTCCATCGTTTCTTGTAAATGTTTTCGTTTTGCTTCCCAAAAGACCTTCTGTCTTTCGGCTATATCTGGAAATCTAGGAAAAGAAAGGAACCAAATTTAAATTTAAATTCAAGATCAAATTTTAACAAATGTCAATTTTTTGAAGATTGATATTAGGGTTTTCTGAATTAATCATTACCTTCTAGAGAACTCTGTATCAGGAGTCCGGATCAGCTGCCATCCTTTCTTAGCATGATGCTTCGCCAAGTGCGATAAAATTTCAGTGAGTTCTTCAGATGGTAACTTAACTTCTGAAGAAATTACCTTGCGGAGGATGTACTCATTTTCGGTGAATTTTAATAGCTGTGAAGGATAAATATTAGTTTTAATATTACATACATTTCAATCAAAGAAGTAAACCAAGAAATTAAAAATCTCTATCTTGGATACTTACAACAAAATCCCTGGCTCTGCACATTAGCTCGGCAGGAATGCCGTGTTGATGTGATGTTGTGTCCTTGGGATAAAGTAATTCACTGTTAACGATCCAATTTCCTTTGACGAGAACTGCCACCTGTTGCAAATATTTGAGAAGCGCTCCAGTATCATGATCCGACGATAAAGTATTTCTTAGTTCCGCGAAAGACATAACTTTTGCTGAAAGAATCAGTTTTTACGTCAAAAATAACATCTATTTTTAAATCAATCTATGCATTCAGATTCATAGAAAGATTATGAATACATTTACCGTATTTCATGAGGTAGCGAAGTTGATCGATAAGAGGTAGAGATCGAATGTCATTGATAGATGTCATGTGATCTGGAAGTTTTGCTACCACAGTAGGTTCTTGTGCCATTGAAGGCAGCAAGGCTTTTAGAAATTCCTCCTTTGACATATTTAAAGTATTCATAGCGTGGTCAACTGACGGACAGAACATTTCCATTTTTGTCAGCTTAAGAATGAAAAGAAAGTAGATTATCAAAATGAATTACGTGCAGAAATAAAAAAATTAAACTCTGGTGCTTTCAATAAAAACAATTACCTCAGCCTGAGAACTTGTAGGTGGGACGTATTTTGTATGAATCCAAGCTTCCTCATAACTTCTAGTAGTTTGGCTTTTAAACGACTGTTCCTGCAGCTTTTTCAGATGATCGGGTTTTTGTCTCGCAAAAATAACGCTCACCTGCTTCGCAGGCTCTTCTTCTTCTTCAACTTCTGTTAACCAATTCATACAATATACTCCAAACAAATCCTACAAATTCATTCTAATAGCCAATTAGCAAAATTAAATGTTTATTATTTAACTAGAAAACAATTTTAATACCATCTTTGTTATCATCCTTTGAACGTTTATCGTGCTTATCGAAGTAATTAAAGGCAGGTCGCAATTCTATAACACCTGTCAAAGGCGTAAGATGTAATTCTCCGTCTTGATAAACACCGACGGCCATATTATTGCGAGTAGGTGGTATAGACCGAGTAGACTGGAGAACCATTTTATCCATTAGGTCACTAGAATTTATTTGAAAATTATCAGGGTGTCTGTTTGACCAGGAAAACCGGGAAATGACCGGGAATTTTGTTGAGCAAGGAAAAACCGCGAAATGACCGGGAATTTGATTCAGTGACCGGGTTTGTTTCCTCGAATGAAGCTAAATGCGTGTTAAAAGCGTTTCGATAAGTATTTAATCTCAGCTTTTCGGTCACGAGAGATCACAAAGCGTTGAAGTGGTTAATCCAGATATTTACAAAAAAATATCTTTTAACAGATTTTCAATATTCCTTTGAATCTATGAACGTAAATTAAATGAAACGTTTTGAAACATAATACACAATATTGTTCGAAATTGGAATTGAACTGTTTAATATTCAGACATTTGAAACTAAGAACCTTTAAAATTGGACTATTTTCAAACAAAAACATTCAAAATTAAAAAGTAAAACTTAATAAAACTTTAAAAGTTCTTTGTTTTCCAAACTTTCAATTCAATAGTTTAAAATTAAACAATCTCCATTTGGCAAATTCAAAATTTAATATTTAAAATTTGGAGCATTTAAACATTAAAAACACAAATAGATTAACATTTGCCCATTTTAGCTTAGAAGCATTTAGAATTGATTCGAATTAATCTATATTAAACTTGAATGTGTGGTTTCTAATAGAACTTATAAAAAAACGATCAATTTCAAGAAAAAGGTGCTTGAAAAATTTCCAAATTAAAAAAAGCGTTCAAAATTTTGCAAAATTTAACAGTTGCAAATAGAAAGAGAGAGACATTACGAATTCAAGAATATCAAAACTAAACGTTTACTTAAATAAAATTTGTTAATTTTATTACTTCAGAGTTTAAAATTTTTTCTCTTAAATAGATTGAAAGCTATCTAAATTTTCAATAAAATGAGCTCACGGTGAAGTTATTGTGTTGTTCATTTTTTGCACTATGCAAGAAGTTGAAATTGAAATCAAAACTTTGGGAAGATTTGTAGTCATCTCATTTGTAGGAAAATAATAATAAAAATCAAATGAATGTATATTTTGAAGAATTTTTACATAGAATTCATGACTATTTATTTCACATATTAAAAAAACTTTGTTTCTCAGCAGAAAAGAATATTTACATTTTTCAATGTTTGTTGTTTCAGCTTGAACTGTCTGCACCATACAAGAAGATTTTTTTACAATTATTCTGACAAGTTACTGCGATTATACAGAAATATACGGCTTAAATGAGCATAAGAACATCAGGAAATGTTAATTATTTTAAGTGTTATTTAAAATTTTGGGAAGTATAGGATATCTTGAAAATGAACATTGCGCTTCCATCTATTTGTAAATAATTAAATGACTAATAGACCGGGACAAATGAAAAACTGACCGGGAGGAAACTCCGACTTCTTCCGGAGTATTTTAAATATTTAAAACTACTATTTGAAATAGTCTGGAACAAGTCCGAATAAATAAGGTATTTCCTTAGAAAATACCTATAGTTACTGATTTACCTAGACTTACGGTTCCTATATACTTTTAAATCGAAGGAAAATACGGAACAGATTTGAAAAATAGGGTACTTTAGGAAACTAGACACAAAATAGGAGAACTATGTTAAATAGGGACAAAGCGGAAATATATGTGGTTAGAAATCGTAGATTACCCTTCAAAATATGTCTCTTCATCTTCTCTGTCATGCCGAGTAGGCATGTTGGCATTGCTTGCTATTTGTTCACCTTTAAAATGGTCGTAATTAATGCTGAAAGTGTTTAGTGCCACTTCTAATTGCACGTCTTGATTTTCTGGCTTTATTGCAGATTTTAGAATGGTTGCATTGTCGTAACCTTCTTTGGCAGCACGCAACGGATACTTAAATATAAAAAGCTTCTCGGCAAGTCTTTTTGAAAAGAAGACTGGTATCTGCAATATTTAAATTTCATTTATTAATATTATTAATGAAATCAAATTTGTAGCAGAGTAGAACTGATTTTTGGCTTAGTGTTTTTGAACTATGATATTTTACAAGTACTAGTAAAACTTAGTAAATATTGACCTATTTAATGCTTTTAATATTTTGATAATAAACTATTAAAATATTAACTAAATGTTAGATGCTATCAAGATAATTAAAAATTACAGTATAAACATATTTACAAAAATTGCACCAGAATTTAGAGAATTAAATTACTAAAAAGGAAAATTCCTCGCACAATCGAAAAGAGGAAATTCAGAAATATCGAATTAAATCAAATAAACTAGATTATGCAATAGCAGAGGTGTTAAATAACTAAAATAATGAATATTATACGTATAACGTAGACATAACCTAGAAGGACGCACGCTGTGACTTGTGCGAAGTGTTCGAGTCTAAAATTGTTTTTTTTTTACCTCTTTAACCACGGGATCAGCATCTTCTTCAGCATTTTTTGACTCTGCCATCTGTACAAATTGACTTTTAAACACTACTTATCCACTAACAGCAGTATTTTCCAATTTTTGGTATGATGAAAAATTCCAAAAAATTCGGATCTGAATACCGGTGGAAAATCTGTATAAAGTGCAGTGAGTGAGTACAGCCCTGATGATGGTACAGCCAAAAAATATCTTTGCCTGTATTTGCTGCAGAAAACACGTAAAATACCTAGAGTAAATTACATGCTCAGCCCTGAGTGTTACACATTTTTGCCGACAGGGGTGCGTTTTAATGAATAAGTGTTGCCAATATAAAAATATTTTGGGTTATGTGACTGTGAATGACAGTTCTATTCATTTTTTTCCAAATATTTATTGATATTTGAGATGAATTCTAATATTTACGTGGCATATATATTTCTTTCATTGTCATAAAGTGATATAATCTATTTATTAATAACTGATATTGTGGGCAAGTTCGAAATTTGGAGGATTGTCATTTAGTGGTGGGCGAGGTTAGTTTTCCAATATTTAAGATCTTTTAGATAAAAAGCTAGTAAATTGTTTAAAAAATAGACTTTCATACATTTTTCGTATAAATAAATAAATGTGAGTTTTAATTTTTAGCGGTAGATGAATCGATTCAAGTAAAATAATGAGTATTTCATCGGAGCAATTAGAGTATTTTTTGCAACAATTATTATTGTCATTTTTTCTGTCAGGATTTTGTTTAATAATAGTAGTTCAGTTATTCGATGGATTTAGATTTAGATTATATGAAAGTATTTTATTTAAGAGAATTTTTGCCAAAAAAAAAATTGTTTTTAAAAATTCTGAATTTGGGACGATTTCTGAGGTTAAAAAAAAAATTATTTTAGATTTTCAGTTTTAGGAATTTTGTAAATTGAAATTCTGAAAAGATGACTTCAATATTCGATCAATATGAACAGGCTTCGCAAAGGTCGAAACAAATTGTTCCTCCTCCAATGAGGCCAGATATTGTAAGCATTTATATTTACAATTAGATTTAGATTATAAAATAGAAACCTTAAAGCTTAAATTTGATTATCAATTTTTCAAAATTATTTGTAGAGTACGACAGGTTTCATCCAAATGAAACTTACGGATGATGGACCGATATTTACGAAACAAAAGGTCAATTTCTTGCCTTCTGATAGAATCACACATATGTGTGTTAGCAGCAATTTTATTGTTATCGCTATGGCTAACAATATACTTCTTCGGATAGATATGAAGCAACCGGATAAGCCAGAAGGTTATTACCCCCCAAAATTATTCAAAATGATTATTTATTATCACGGTGTCAATCGAATTGATAAACCGGGAATTTCACTTGCGCCAGGAATGGGGCGTATTATTTCATTTCTTACGGTGACAAAAACTTCATTATAAAATCCAGAAGCGTATGGAAACATAAAATAAAATTCAATCAGGAAAAGGGGGGAATAGAAAATTGAGAATCATCTGCAGAATCGACACCCTGATCATTATATCAAAGAAAAAGAAAAAAGCCATTTTTTTCAAACATTTTAATAAGAAGTTTACAAACTTTTACCATCTCTTTTATAGAAATTGACATTTCAAAATATATCGGTAATTTGAGATTGTCTGGTTTACATCTTGATCCTCTCGGTCAACATTTATTGATTACGACAAAACCAAAACAAGGAGAAAGCTCTCTACCCGAATTATTTTATTTACATAGGAAGACTACAAAGTTAAAACAGGTAATTAAGAACAAAAAAGTAAAACCAAATTTGAATATCAAATAAAAAATAAATAAAAAATCAAATTCTCATATGATTCTCCGTTATTAAGGCTGCAAAGTGTAAAGGTCACGAAATCACCGCCGTTGGTTGGAATTTTGGTAACACATCAGAAACAAATTCTGGCCCGATTTTACTTGGAACTTCGAGGGGACTAATTTTTGAAACTGAGATTGGTTTGGAAGGGGAAAAGATCTTTGCGACTAATTTAGAACAGTACTGGCGACAAGTAAGTCTTTGATTTTTAGTAAACTTTATTAACTTGATAAACGTCAAGTATTGTTGATGGAAGAAATTTGTATAATTTTTCTTTATAAAATTTCTCCTTGATTTCCACAAGCTTCCTAATTATCTACCTCTTTATGGTACAAGAGAGGTGGACGGATTGGTGAGTTAATGATTATAAATGACAATGTTTTCGATCCATTCGTATAGAGTTTATCATTAATGAGTTTAACGTAACTTTAAAGTTCAAATTGACAAGTGGGAACTAATCCTTTGGAATTTTTAGGTATTCGACATTGGCAGGGATAGTGGTTCACCAATCACTGGCTTAGAATTCCACAAGATTCCGAACACAGATAAATACTTTATCATCGTAACAACTCTGATTCGAATTTATCAGTATATCGGGTCAGTACCGAATCCGGATGAAAAGCCTTTACTACAGCAAGTCTTCAGCAAATACTTAAATGTTAAAGGTCCGATTTTCTTTTCTTTTCTGGTCTTTGTACAGCTATATATTTTTTTAGTTTAAAAATATTGGTAATTGAAATCAAATAGTCTTAACTCAATATAATAAATTACAGAACGCTTTAATCAATTGGAAAGTTCTTTGCTATATTCAAAGTTGCAATTTTTTTACCCCGCACCGAGAGTCTTACCAAAATCTTTCGGTTGGCTAACAGAAAGTGGAATTTTATACGCCCAAGTAAGTCTACACTTCTTGGAAATTCTTTATTTAATTCTATTGAATTCATTAGGCATTAAATTCCTTTAATTACTTTAAGGTTGATCCATGGGCAGAACCAGAGAATGTATTATTGAATCAGCAATTGTTGTCGTGTCCAGAAACGAGTTTAATGAGTGGCAGCACCTCACAATTATCAACAAAGGCCCCCCTTTCCTTTGTTCTTACCGAGTTCCATGCCCTTCTTCTTTACGTTGATCATGTAAAAGGAATTTCAGTTTTGAACCAGGAACTTATCTTCGAAGACATCTATAACGATGTGCGTATTTCGAATAATTTTGAATATTCATCAATCTTGTAAGTTTTTTCATTGTTTTCTTTAACCATCAATTTTATTTCAGGCTTTCGGGAAATTAATTAACATTACAAAAGATCCAATCACTGGTTCGATTTGGGCTTATAGTGAACGCGCAGTTTTTAAATATAAAGTCACAAAAGAAGATCGAAATGTCTGGCAGGTAAAATATTTTTAGGTTCTGGGATTAAAAACTAAATATTGACATTTATTGATGATAATTCAAATTAAATTTAAGTTTTAATTGGATCACTTTCTCAGGTTTATGTTGAGAAAGGAGAGTTTGAACTTGCGAAATTTTATTGCAAAGACAATCCTATTCATCGAGATCAAGTTCTCGTTAAAAAAGCTGAGATGCTTTTTAGGAATAAAAGGTAACTACCAAACAAACTTTAATGAATATTTTTTCAAAAACTCTTAATGTCAACTAATCCATCCTGATATTTAAATTTAGGTACGAAGAAAGCGCTCTCATATACGCCGATACTCATTCCTCATTCGAAGAGATTTCGCTCAAATTTTTGCAAGAGCGAGAAATGAAGGCTTTGCAAACATTCCTGAAAGCGGTAAATGTATATAATAAGCAACTATTCTAAATAAATATCGAAATAAAAATAAATGTTTTTTCCAGAAACTGACGAGTTTAAAGCCACAAGACAAAACCCAAATAACGATGATCGTCGTATGGGTCGTAGAATTATTTATGAACGAAATGGGTGTTCTGCGAAGTGATCAAAACTTTCAACTTCACAAAGCTGAATGCGAGGACTTGCAGAAGGAGTTTGAAACTTTTCTAAAGATACCGAAAGTCGATGAATGCATTAGAAAGAATCGGAGTACGATATGTAATCTGATGGCAAGTCACGGAGACAAGGATAATTTAATTAATCTGACGGTGATGCACCGAAATTACGAGGAAGTGATTCGACAGCATTTGTACAAGAATAATTATCTGGAGGCACTCGAGGTTCTCAAGAAGCAAGGAAATAGAGAACTCTTTTATCAATTTGCAGGTACTCTTCTGCAGGAATTGCCAAAACCAACTGTAGCGGCTTTAATTTCTCAGGGATCAAATCTGAAACCCTCCAAACTTCTTCCTGCTTTGGTTTCTTGTAATAGCGGCGAGAAACATGTGAGCAATTCTTAATCATTTTGAAAAAGTTTGAAAGATTTTAGTCTCTTAATTTTGTTAGTAAATTAATGTTTGAGGTTAATCGTAAGATTGTTAAGAACAGCATTTTTAATTTTTTTTATTAACAGAAGGGTGATAATTTTCCATTTCAGGCACAGCAAATAATTACCTATCTAGAATCTTGTGTCTATAACCAAAGTTGTCAGGAGCAAGCGATACACAATTTTCTTCTGTCTCTCTATGCCCGATACAAACAAAATGAAGTGATGCGTTACATAAGTTCCCAGGGTGCGTATTTTTGTAACATGTTTTTATTTTAAACACTTAATACTTCCATGTCTTCATTTTAGCGTTTTAATTTTAAAAAATTCAATTTCAGGCCAAGGTGTAACTATGGTCCATTACGACGTGCATTATGCTTTACGGTTGTGCCAAGAAGCAGGATTAACCGAAGCTTGTGTTCAATTATCAGCTTTATTAGGTCTTTGGACAACTGCTGTCGATTTGGCTTTGACGATAAGTGTCGATCTCGCTAAACAAATTGCCGCAGTTCCTTCGCATCATGATGATGTTGAACTCAGGAAAAAATTATGGCTAAAAATAGGTAATTTATATTTTAAAAATTAAGCAATAAACACTCATTTCTGTGTATAAAAAGATAAATAAAAACATTTTTTGGCAGCTGAGCACGTGGTGCGAGAACGAGATGATATTCAAGAAGCGATGGAGTTCCTTCAACAATGTGATTTAGTTAGGATAGAAGATATTTTACCATTCTTCTCTGACTTTGTGACGATTGATCACTTCAAAGAGGCAATCTGCAATTCTCTTCAGGTAGCATTAAGTTTTTTTAGTTTAACTTTTTTTAAGCTTGATCTTAACTTCATACGATTTGTTTTCTAGGAATACAATCAGCATATTCAGGATCTGAAAGAAGAAATGGAAGAAGCTACCAAATCGGCTGAAATAATAAGAAAGGATATCCAAGCTTTCAGAACTAGGTAAAATTTCTTGGATTTAATAAATTGATTTCTTACTAATGTATTGAATTGTAGAAAAGAACTAAATAATTGATGGATTTTAGGTGTACTTTCGTGCCTGCAAGAGACACTTGCAACACTTGTGATGGTCAACTTTTGCTCAGACCTTTCTACGTTTTTCCCTGTGGACATCGATTCCACAGTGATTGTCTAGTCGCAGCTTTAACGCCCATGTTGTCGTTAGAACAACAAACTAAATTAGCCGACCTTCAGCGACAGCTTACTGCAGTTTCTAATAAATCAGACGAAACTGTTTCTACAGACGGCTCGGCTTCTATGTCTACGAAAGATCAAATCAAAGCTGATATTGATGATTTGATAGCTTCGGAATGTTTGTATTGTGGAGAATTGATGATAGAGTGAGTTCCAACTTGAAAGAGTTATTCTCGATTTTATATTGTTCGATTAAATACAATTTTACATATTTTTTAGGTCCATTGACAAGCCTTTCATCGAGGAAGAAGATTACGAAAGAGTAATGAAGGAATGGGCCTAAGATAGACGTTTTTTCTCTGGCAGTGAGAGTAAGGCCAGATATCGAAAAACTGTTTTGATTTACAAAAGAGGATTAAAAACTGGAAGCTGTGTAAATAATATTATATTGCTAATATCATTTTTTTAAATAGTTGAGGTGAGCAAGTCGGTATTGAATCATTCTAATTCCAATTTAATTTGTATAGAATTCAATCTAGTTTTTTTATATTGCATTACACTGCAGCCCCGCTATAAATGTCCCCGTTATAGAAGACAAAGGGGTCCAAGGGGGCGAGAGAGAGGCGCTGCGAGGTCAGCAGAGCAACTCCACAACAACGCAGGAGTGTATGAAAAAAGCGGGCAGATTAAAATAGCCACCCTGAAATATGTACGTACATACTTAAAAATCAGTACTTTGATAAAGTTTGATTTTCGAGCACAAACATGTTCACTTTCATTATGATATTATAAAACCAAAATGGCAAAAATACAAAAAAAAAATTGTTTTAAGACAAAACTCCAACAGAAATGGTTCATGCGACCCTGATTGTTTATGGTTTGGAGAGCCCCGAGATAGAACGAAGACCATTGAGGGTACCCCCGAGACGGTCTCTATAGTGGGGCTGCAGTGTATATATTTAGAATATTATATCAAAGAGCGTCATAAATTAATTTCACACATCTGTTAATTTGAGATACGTTTTATTTGATCGCTGATTTTCGTAAGCATAAAGTTATTACATTCTGATCTTTTAAAAGAATCATTTTTCCGCAATTAGACAAATTGTAACTTATAATTCAAAAGATTGAGTAAATAATCAAGTTTCGTCTCAAGAAATCCCTTCTGCCTTTTTATCTCGCTTGCTAACAGACTTGTTACCGTAAATGTAATATCTCAATGGTTTATTTGCCCATTCAGCTCCACAATTGTCGATTCCAATCCTCTTACAATGGATTATTTTAATTTCTTCTTGATTCGTCCTATCTTCCTCGATCCATAAATCTTTCCATGAACATAACGAGAATTTGCTATGCTTTTTTTCCAAAGAAAAAGCCATGCAAAATTTTGACGGACCATTGCATAATTCGTGTGACTTAAATTCCTTTCTGGGCTGTTTTGAATTTGATTTCTTTTTCAAGTTCCGATTTTCTGTCATTTGTTCGACGCCTTCGAGAGGTTCAAGAGCGCGTATAAGAACTGCAGTTCCATCACCTGAAATTTTTGTGAATTACATTTAATATTTATTTCAAATTTCAGTAATCTTTTAAAGTATGTATGTACATTGACTTTTTCTTTTTTAGGAATTGACTTTTTCATCAGAATAGTAATTTTGGCTGAGAAATGGACTTCCAGATATAAAATACCGACATCTTTTTCCAGGCTTTAGATTTTCTTTAGGATCAATTTCTGGATTTGGAAGAGACAGAATTATCAGCGACTTTAGTTTCAAATCTTTTTCAATCCAAAGTTCGGTAGATTGAGTTATGAGTTTTTCGTTAAAATCATCTTTTTCGATATTGAAAGCAGTGCAAATTTTAGCAGGGTGATTGCATAAATCTTGTGTTTTATAATTTTGAATATTTTCAATCATTTCTTTCTCTTTTTGATCCCCTTTTTCTTGTGTATTCAGTAACAATTCCATATATTCGAGGCCGATTAAAGGCTCGACGGATCTGATTTGTACTCTTGATTCAGGTTCTACATATTGTATTGAAAATTACGAACTTTAGCTTTAGATTGAAAAAAAACGTTATTTAAAAAATTTCGTATAATTTTGACAAAATTTGAATGAATTTTTGTGGCCACTGATTCGAATTAATTCTGCTTGATTCAAGATAATATAACAATCTCACCCTGGCTAGAAATATTAAAACAGTGGTACATTCCATAAGTAAAGTAAACGTTAATAGTTCCTGGTGTCATGTACAATGGTAAACTTCGAGCAGAAACCCTATACTGATAAGTTTGTGAAGCTTTGTCTATTGTTCCTAAATAGCTTTCAGTTTCTACGATTCTTCCTTTCAAAATTGTTCCATTTTCCAGTTTTCGAACAAGGATTTTGCCTGAAAATAATTTTTAAATCAGAGAACGGTCTGCTAAAGTTCAACGGACTGAAACTTAGTTGACAATAATATTTGGATCTCAAAGTTCAATTTAAAAGGAAATTACCAAGGAGATTTTGCGCCAGTTGTTCACAAGGGGTATCGAAAAAAGAATATGGAAGTCTAGCTGACATTAAATTCATTTCCCACTTCGTTACTGGTGGATCTTCCAATTGTTTTAATTCTTCTTTCATCATTTCCAAGTTTACAGTTGCTTTTAATTTAGCCTTATTTTTTTCATGTGTATCAGAACCAGCTGCTACTATTTCTCGTTCTAAAATAAAATAAGATCTAAAAACGTTTTTAGTTTTGAGGGCATAAATATTATAAAGTTTATGCTTACTAAGCTTTTTTAAATCTAATTTTTTTTCCACAGGCAACAGCAAATTTTCATCTTGTGATTTCTAGAAAAATAAACAGTGTAACTATAAGAACAAATTTTTCTGGACATATTGATAATAAAGATATATTTTTTGTAAACCTTTAATTTCATTTCATTCAGAGAAAGTTTCTCTTCTTGACTTACACCGGCTTTGGGAACTGAAACCAAGTTTCTTTTTCTCTCCGAGTTTCTTGTTCTTTGCATTATTGTGCTATAACGAAGATCCATAGAGTGATGATTTTAAAATAAAATAAGAGGAAAATGAAAGTGAATTAGTGATAATATTTACTTTAAAATACAAAATGAAAGTTTAGATGGTTTGAATTTTGTTGTCATACTGTATTTAGGTTATATTCCTGAGATGAAATGAGCCAATGCTAACAATAATGAAATTTGTTGCAGTTTAATCCAGTTTGACCAACCGAAAAATAAATTCGAAAACCTGACCTGCGCCTTTACCAAGTCACGAATAAACAGTGTCTACCTGACCGGAAATCGGGAAATGACCGGGAATTTTGTTTATCAGAAAAAAATCGGAAAGAATTATAATTTTGGCTTTGAGACAGGGAATTTTCTAAAAGATTTATAGTTCTAAGTTGCGATATGGAATTTCAAATACAATTTTTAGTTTGGGACAGGTAATTTCCATAAAGAATCATAATTTTTACTGTGGATGAGGGAATTTTAGTAAAAAAATTATAATTTTGACTTTGAGTCAGGAAATTTAAGTAAAGAAATATAATTTTGACAATTGGGATAGGAAATTTCCGTAAAGAATTATAATTTTAATCAGAACAGAGAATTTTGGACGTGGAACTGGAATTTTCAAACAGAATTTCAATTCCTATTTAGAAAAAGGGAATTTAAAAAAATCCCTGTTCAAAGTCAGAATTTGTCACAATTCGAAACTTTCCTCTTCCAAATTTTCGAAAAAGGGAGTTACAATATTTCTTAATTATGATATAAAATTTTTCAAATAAATATAATTCTGACTTGCAATACGGAATTTCGGAAATTAATTTAATTGTGACTTGGTATAGGGAATTTGATAAAAGAATTATAATTCTGAGTTTGGACGGGGAATAAATAAATTAAAAATAAAATTCCCGCAAAGAATTATAATTTTAATTTTCATACAGGGAATTTCGTAAAGAATTATAATTTTTTCATGAAGCAGGTAATTTTTGTCATGAAACGGGAAATTGTGGAAAATAATTTCAATTCTAATATATAAAAAGCGAATTTACAACGACAATCCCTGTTCCATGTCAAAATTCACCAGATTTGGAAAGTTCCAAATCAGAATTTATTTGAATTTAAACGTGATTTTTTTGAAATAAAAATTTGCTAGAATTTGAAACTTCCCTCTTCCAAATTTTAGAAAAAGGTTAGTTACTATGTTGCTGAATTATAATACAAAGTGTTGGAAATAAATATAATTCTGACTTGGAACAGGGAATTTATGGAAATAAATGTAATTGAGACTTAGAACGGGGAATTTTCGCAGAGAATTATTATTTGACATGAGGGGAATTTTGGAAAATAATTTTAATTCCGATTTAGAATAAAGGAAAAAAATCTCTTTTCAAATTCAAAATAATCATTCTTTTCCAAAATTCCTGGTTCCAAATTACAAATCTTTTAAATATTTTAAAATATTTAGAAATATTTAAAAATCGTTTGAAATCATTTAAATCTTTTGACCTCTTTCAAATTTACCGAAAAAAATTAACAATTGACCAGGAGAAAATCGGGAATTAAGAATCATCCATCGGGTAGACACCCTGATAAAATGTTGTTTTTAAAATGAGCTCGTTTCAATTTTTTATTCTGATACGTTTTTAAATAGGAAAACTAGATGTATGTTTCAGCATGTACTAATTCATTTTGGAACGGTTCTTTAATTTAGTATTAAGGAAAGGGATCCCGCACCAAAAAAAAAACTGGTCACAATCGGTCCAAGTCCTTTCGGGAAATTTCTTCTGCTTTCATGAACTAAAAAATAAGAGAAAATTTAAAAAATTCACCGAGACCTTTTTTAAATATAAAGGCTGCGAGATTCTTTGTTTTTTATTTATTAATATTTTTAATACTAATAACTTTTATATTTTAAAATATTTCAAAACTTTGAAGCACTAGAGCATTTTCCTGCAGAAAAAATATATTTTAGAAACTTTTTTTGCTTTAATTAGTAATAATGAATAATCAATAATCAATAATAATAATAATCACATCGCGTTACAGAATATCTGTTTTTAATCACAAAACAACGTTACTAACAACAAGGGAGTTACATTCTACAAATCGACACCCTGAAACCATTTCAAAAAAATTTCAGCTGCACTTTCTTCTTATTTATGTATATACATAACAATAACGTAGGTTACAGAATCTTAAAATGCTATTCTTCAGAATATTACACTTTCAGTAAATATGAATAACAAAAGATAGTATTGCATCTCTAAATCTAAAGAATATATTTATAAGAAAGCATTTTCTCATTTCAAGGCACTATTCTGATATTATTATTTTCCTCGTTTTATTTTATTCATATGCTCACTCACTTTCATTCCGTTACCGACATTGATAATAACAAATGAACACTAAACAATAACTTAAGTATATATAATAAACTCCTGTGGTCTAAGATATCAATGATCGCACAGTTTGAGATTACAAAATGTAACATTGGCCTATCAGCTGCCTTAAAAAAAGTAAGATTTCGGACGGAGAGGGCAATTTTGAAGTCGCTTCACAAAAAATTAGGCAACTTCGGAAATTGGAAAAACACTGCGGACTATTTTGTGGAAGACATATAAATTTTTCACAAGGAAGCTACTGGTCGTTTGCACGGGTTAAATCATTAGTTGGCACTTACATATGTCTGCGACAGATTATAATATTTTATTGCATAAAGGACTATTTAAATTTTATTAATATCTTCCATGTTTTGTTTTTCAAACTTGACCTTCAGTTCGTACTCATTTTCAATAATGATGAAATCAATTTTCCTCATTTATCTTCCTCATCCTTTTTCTTATAATCGTGTATATATAATTCGTGTACATATAATTGCGGCACTTAGCATTAATCGAGAGAGCTTGGGCAGGCATTAAATTTAACTTGAGAAATATTTTACAACAGATTCATTGATGCCCAGGTGAGGATAAGCGTCTCTGTGTTTGGAAGGGGTTTTGCAAAAGTCGGGGTGAGCATTCAATCACTCGGAGTAATAATGCGTCGATGTAGTCTTCCAGGTCGTGAAGACGTTTTTTAGAGTCTGCTACTTCGGATTGAAGCTGGAGGTTCAATTCAATTAAATCCTGTAAAGAAATTGAAAAGATATCATATATTTTTGGGGGTCTTGAGATTTAAAAATAAGTATAATTTGAATATTTCTAATCTTACTTCTCTCGATTTTCCTTCGAATTGGGCAAGAACTTCGTGAGGCAGTCGACCTTTGTTATTGATATTGTTTCTGATAGCGTCTTCACCACCGATAATGATTCTCTCAGAAGAAGAACGATCCTCATTAATATCTCTGAATCTCTGTTCTTTTTCCTTCTTCTTCTCCTTTTTCAATATCTTCTCTTCCTTAGGACTTCTCGACAATATTTTCTCTTCCTTGGGACTTTTGTTTGTGAAATTTTTGTCCTCTTTGTTGTTCTTTGGAGAAATTTCACGTGGAGCTGGATTTGCTGGCTCTGGAGTGTCTCTGAATCTCAAAACTGGCAGTGGAGAAGGTGCTGGTGAAATTTCACGTTCATTTCTCGGTTCGTCGACGACAATCTTGGGACTGGGCTTATTATCCCACCTAAAAAAATAATTTTAATTACAGAAATTGAAAGTATCTTGATAAGAAATGCTTAGAAATTCTAGAACAATCTAAATTTTAAATCGATATAAAATACTTATGCATGCTGGCCGCTGGTCCGGAAAACCGGGAAATGACCGCGAATTTTTGGAGACCGGGAAAAACCGAGAAGTGATAGTGAATTTATTTATTGACCGGAAGTTTTACAAATTTGTAGAAGAAAAATCTATCCAGTCACTTCAAATATCCCAAATTTCATATCCCATGATATAATGCAATTTGAAAGAAGTTCGGTTTCATTTTATTTTAATGTTACGTTCAATTGTTAACTTTTTCAATTATGAAATCATTCAGTTTACAATGCGCAATTTTGAAATCTTTTACTTAAAAATTTTCTTCTTTAGGTCTTCATTTTTAAGCGTTCATTTTCAATTAAAAGAATTTCAAAATGCAGTTTTGAAGACTTAAACAATTAAAAATTGAAAGCGTTCGAAATGGAAAATTTTGGATAAGAAACGTTTTTAAGTTGATCATTCGTAAATATATCTGTAGATTAATTAATGATTTTACAAGACGATTCTAAATCTGTTAAAAATTAAACAGGTTTCGACGATAAAAATTGTACTGGTCAATTCGGAAGCCATAGTACTTGAATAAATGTAAACGTCCGATTGAAACTTTATAAACTATTTTCAATTTTCAAATAATTTCAAATTAACAGATTCATGATTAAACGCTTTTATTCAATTTCAAATCCTATTGAAATATTGTTTTAGTCTAAAATATTCAATTTTTAACCCATAATTTAACTTCTAATTCAAAAAGTTTTAAGTTTAAAAAGAAAAGAAAATCGTTCATTTTTTTATGTTTTTAACTTAAAATTGCTCAAGATGATATAATTTAGAAAATTTACAAATTTATTGATTTATTCTTAAATTTAGAGCAATGAAAATGATTGTGTGAATTTATATTTTTTAACCAGGAATCTTTGAACTGTTCAATTTATAAAAGTTTAAAATTTTTATTTTTGCAGTTTAACGGCACCTAATTTAAAACTGTCCAATTGAAATATTTTTAAATCATTCTGAATCTTCGAAATTTTTGCGAAATATTTGAAAACTTTGTTAACTCTTTTATAATCTTTGCAATCTTTGAAATCCTTCCAAAATCTTCATAATCTTTGCGAAATCTTTTAAATGTTTGTAAGCTTTATGAAATTTTTGTGAAATCTTTCAAAATCTTTTTTCTGAAATCTTTTGAAATCTTTGTGGAATATCTAAAAACTTTGTTAACTCTTTTACAATCATCGAAATCTTTCTGAAATGTTTAAAATTTGTGAAATATTTTGAAATCTTTATATATTCATTGAAATCTTTGTGAAATATTTAAAAACTTCGTTAACTCTTTTAAAATCTTTGAAGTCTTCTAAAATATTTTGAAATCTTTGAAATCTTTGTGAAATTTTTGAAATGTCTGTGGAATCTTTTTAAATCTTTGTTAAAACTTTTGAACTCTTCTGAAATTTTTTTAAATCTTTGAATTATTTGAAATCTGCTGAAATATTTTGGAATCTTTGAAATCTTTTTTTATCACTGAAATCTTTGCGATATATTTGAAAACTTTGTTAACTCTTTTGAAATCTATTGAAATTTTTAAGTCTTTGCGAAATTTTTGAAATATTTAAAACTTTTGGGAAATCTTTGAAATTAAAAATTAATCAATTGAAAAGTTTTAAAAGCTTCTATTTCATACGTCTAAATTATTGAGCATTTGAATTAAAAATTTCTAAATTAATAATTTGTTTAGTTTCAATTTTTGAAGTTCAAAATTCAAAAGACTTCCACTTTAAGTGCTTTAATTTGCAGTTCACTTTTGATTACTTCAAATAAAAATATTTTCAGCTTGAAGAGTTCGAATTTTTGAATTTCAATGAACGTGAAAAATTTTTGCAAACCGGGGAAAAACCGGGAAATGACCGGGAATTTTTTTCTTTGATTAAAACGGCCACCCTGTAATGGAAATGAACGCAGCAACATTAAAATTTATCACTCAGAACAAAATTGTCCTCAATTTCATGCCGTGTGAAGATTAATAAACACGTTCTAAATTCGAGGTCGTCTGGGATAATTAAGATCTAAGATTAATCGAAATATTTTTAATTGATGTTCTCTCACTCTCCTAATTTAATTATACTGAAGTGATCGACTATACTTTCTCAAGCGCACGGGAAAGTCCCATGATCTTGTGGTTTTACCTCTTTAGAGCATTGCCTCCTTGCTTTCCATAAAGCTTGCGACCCCACTCATCTTCGCTTAGGTTTTCTCCTTTTGGCGAGGATGTATTCGAACTGATTGCTGTTCTTGGTGGCTTATTTGGTGCCACGTTAGAAACAGGAGACGCCGAATTAATTTCATTAATGGCTTGGACCTTTTGAGACGTGTTTGTTGCATTTGTCGTGTTTATGTTATTATTCGAATTCCCACTTGGATTAGTCGACGTTGGTGCATTCAGAGACGATGCTGAACTCTTGAGCGAAATTGCGTCAAACTAAGACAGAAAATGGTTAATTAATTCGAACATTAATAAATGAATTATTTAAAGCTAATTTTGTTCTTACTGCGAATTCATCCTCGTCTTCACTGATGACTCCTGGATCAGCTTCACCAGGTTCTTGCCTGGTGGGTCGGAAATGATGTTCGTCTCTTTCATCCAAGTCGCCCTGATCAAGTTTGGTTTTGCTCTTACCCTTAACTTTATTGCCTATCGATTTTGCCAATTTTTTCAGGCCCTTTCGTTTCTCTAGACTTGCTATACTCAATAAACTTCCTCCTATGGACTGTGCAGCCGTCGATAATTGTCCCAGGGAGCTTTTGTGATGCTCTTTTCTCGTCAAGTCTGTAAGACTTCCTGCTTTCACGATGAAGCCAATTTTCACCTCGAGTTCACCTCTTTCCTTAGTGTTCTCTTTACCCGGTTTGCTATTCAGTGTGTACCTGTTGAATATGCAAATAATGTTTTAATAGTGTTGGCTTCTTTCATTTGCGGAATAGTTGAGAAAATTAAGAATTTGTTTAACCGACATTATTAATTGGCATTGTTTAAATATCTAGACAAAGTGTCAAATTAAATTGAAAGTCAAAATTTCGATGTACCATCTGTTTTTGGGTCTCTCGTAAACATCGAAGCTCGAGAGTGGTATGCTAATCATGCCCAGAAACTCATCGACCCCCAGGAAATTGCGGTGAAGCGCCGTGAGGGCAATCTCGGCGGTATTTCCTTGCTGTGGTATTGCCAATTCGCATTCTTCATGCCATTCGACATTCTCGCCAGCCTTTTCTTTCACCGAGGTTTGATACTTTTCCTTGCCAAGCGATATAGTCACGAAACAATCGTTGCTTTCTGCGATCACAGTTAAACAATTCATATTAGAGCGTGGGAGTAATAGGTCAATTGAATAAGATTAAGGCAATTGTAGATTTGACTAATCATTATTTATAGCACGAGGTGTCATAAGTGATAATTTGCAACTTCATCTGATTAAATATCATTGATCCTATCCTTCTATCAATTTTCTCTCTACTGTGAACAAAACCGAAAGGGATAGAAAGGTTGGAATAGGAATAGGAATGGACTAGAACTGATGGAAAATTTCTGTATTGGATATTTTTTGTTTTTATCTTATTAGTCTCAACTTTGTTTCTGCAAAAAATAAAAAATTCTACTTTTAATCGCTATCTAAAGCCGACTCTGAAAACCCATGAAATGTTAATCTCAAAATTCTTGGTCATTTTTCTCGGAATTGGCTGACTTTTTTACATCAATTGAAATTGGTTATTCCCTTGCCTTTAATTCTAATTATTCTGAAAAACTAATTCTTATCCTGTTTTATTAATAAGAGTATTTGATGTTGTACTCTTTTATCTTGTAAAGAAATACCACTTTTGGAAAGATTCAATATTATATTTCCCTTTTTTTTCATTTCATGAAATTTCTTACATCAAATGAAGACATGAGAATGACAACTGGATAAAGACCAAACATGAAATTTCACAAGACGAAAAAGAACGTTTTTTATGACAGGTTTTGAAGTATAAAATTCTGATAATATTATAGACTTATGTAAGCCCCAAGAGCTCTACATTCAAGATGTGAAAATGTTAAGTAAAAATGTTTTCTGCCTGGGAGGGGGGAAAGAGAAATTGGTCTTTATAAAGTTTTCCATCTTATAAATTTTGAAACTAGCTATTTTCTCAGGGATCACAGCCAGTCCCCTATTCCCATTTCTTCCCTTATTGTTCCCCTCCCTCCTATTTTTCTCAAAATCCCCTATAATCCCTATATTTGAAAGTTTTGGCTATTTTTCCCCTTTTTTCTGAAGTTGCGAATAATTTTTTCAAATGGAAACCTACAATATTCAAAGATGCAGACCACAATCTATACTTGTTCAGCTACATGAGCAATCGACATCTTGAAAAAATAGAAAATTTAGAGGAAATTCAATTTTAAAATATTCAAATTTAAAGTCCTTTACCAAAATAAATCTTTAAAATCGCCATTTCTTTGTCTGAATTAGCCCTAAGTGTTTCAATTTCGAAACTTTACATTCAACTTTTGTAATAAATATAAATTTTTAATATCCTCATAATAATAATTTTCTCAATTTTTTTAAAAGTGACTTTCTCGAGGATCCAAAAGCTGAAAAACTATCAAATTTGAAAGTTTTTTATTCAGCTACCTTAAAATTTGAATTTTTTTTAACTAAAATGTTCAAAAATTGAAAAATGAAATTCAGAACCCATCAAATAGCTCAAAAGGTTTCAGATTCCAAAAGCTCCAGTTGAATTTTTTGTTTGTTTGAAGCTCTTTAGTTGAAAAAAATTTAGAAACTCTTACATTTATAATTTTGAATTTGAATGTATACTTATCTTAAAAAATTAGAAAATTTAGAGGAAATTGAATTTGAAACTATTCAAATTTGAAGACTGTTAGCCCTAAATACAATCTCAGTTTCGAAAGTTTAAAATCAGCGTTTGCAATAAATGTAAAAGTATAATATCCACATAATAATAATGTTCTTAATTTTTTTAAAGGTGACTTTCTCGTGGATCCAAAGGCTGAAAAACTACCAAATTTGAAATCCTTTGATTCAACCACCTTAAAATTTGAAAAATTTCTAATTGAGAACTTTAAAAATTAAAAAACGAAATTAAGAACCATTCAAATAGTTCAAAAGCTTTCAGTATCCAAAAACTTATTTACAATTATCTTTATAATTTTGAATTTAAAAAAATACGACGTAAAATTACAAATGAAGGGTGACAGTACAGAACTAGATAACCAAAATATCTCGGAAGCAAGTTTCTATTTTTGCAAAAAATTAAAAATTCTATTTTTAATCGCTATCCAAATCCGATTATGAAAACCCACGAAATGTAAGTCTCAAAATTCTCATTAAATTTTCTCGGAACTGGATAATATTTTTACACCAAACTTTATTTACTCGTATGTAGCAAGTTAATATCTAGGGAGCATGCTTTTATTACACTTTTCATTAATTCTTTTGTCAATTATTAAAAAATATTTCATATAAAGAATCCAGCGATACATTCGTCCTTCCAATGCATAAAATAAAAAAATGATGATGTGATCCCTGTTTTCTGTGAAAAATCAGAAACATGTAGTAAGGACTTTCTTGAGTCTGTTAAATATAAGCCAAAATTATAGAAGTACATGGCCATTATCTAAAATGTTTCAGGAAGGTGAAAATAAAAATATTTAAAAAATTCTATTTTTGTGGGACGAAAAACTAAGTGGTCTTTATTCAGTTGTTATTCCCATAATTTTACAATTCATTTTTATGAGTGAATGGACAAATGATTTTTACATACTCCTAATATTTTTCGATAAATAGTGTTGTTATTCTCATATGTCTTCAAATTTAATAAAATTCTCGTTAAGCACAAATTAAGGTAAAATATGTATCCTTCCATTAAGTTGACCTACTAATTGCATTTTTTTCTCTAAATTATGTTACTCGGTCAAGTATTATTTTGAAATCTGATCTGCTGTGTCAGCCAATGTCAATGCAAGGCATTACCTAAGATAATGACTTCGTGCCTTAACTCCAGTTTCTCTTCACTAATTTAATTTACCACACGTAAAATGGATAGTCTCTAGTTACATACTTTTTCAAATTTATTTCTATTCATCTCATGCTTAATATTTAAATAATAAAATTTTCTCAATTTTTTTAAATATTCGTGAATCCTTGATCTCTGAAATAATATCATATTTTAAATTATTCAGTGTTAAAAAGAATAATTAAAATTGTTACACTTTAAAATTTTTGGCATTAAATTCAGTGAAATTTGTCTGAATTTAAGGCTCAGTTCTAAAATGCATATAATGATGTCTTAAATTCGAACTAACTTTGCTAACTTTGCTATAGAAAATTTACAGGAAATTCAATTTGAAACTATTCAAATTTAAAGACCTTTACCAAATAATTCTTTAAACTCGCAACTTAAGAATGATTTTAAAGCTTCTGAATTAAAAAGCCTTTAAATTAAGAAACTTTTAAATTGGAATGAATTTTAATAATATTTAAGGATACCTTAAATAATATTTTTTTGTCTGAGTTAGCCCTAAGTATCTCAATTTCGAAACTTTAAATTCAACTTTTACAATAAATATAAATGTATGATGTCCACATAATAATAATGTTCTTAATTTTTTTAAAAGAAGACTTTCTCGAGGATCCAAAGGCTGAAAAACTAAAAAATTTAAAAGCCTTCGATTCAAGTACCTTACAATTTGACAAATTTCTAAACTAAAAAGTTCAAAAATTGAAAAATGAAATTTATAACACATCAAATGATTAAAAAGCTTTCATATTCAAAAGGCTCCAGTTAAGAAACTTAAAAATTTGAAACTCTTTGATTAAAAAATAGATAATTCTATTTTTAATAGCTATCCAAAGCCGATTTTGAAAATCCAAGAAATTTGAATATCAGAATTCTCGGTTGATTTTCTCGAAATTGGCTAACTTTTTCACATCAAACTTTGATAACCCATATTCAGAAAATATCTTGGTAGTATGTTTTTATGTTATTTTTTACACTTCTTCGAATCAAAAAATAGAAAAAACAAAAAAAAATTTTCCCTATTTCAAAAAAATCCCCTTTTTTCGAAGAAAAATTCCCCTATTTTCCCTACAATTGAACTGCCGAACCACTGTGATCCCTGATAATAATTCTAAAGATTCATAAATTCTTTACTCACTGTTTTTTCCTTTGGTGAGCAATCCCTTGGCTCTTTGAACTGAAACACAAAATAAAAAATTGCATTAATTGAAATAACTCATAATTGGAAGATATATTATTCTGAATAATCTATGGCTTTCTCACAGATTTTCTATTATTAAAAAATTCTACAACACTTCGGTCAGAATCCTAAATGAATTCTCGACATTTTCACAAACACGAGAATAGTAAAAAACTTCTTGGACTTTTATTTTAAGCTTCAATATTTAAAGTACATACTCAAGCCTCCAGGTATCAATTAATGTAAATTTATCAAGTCGGAAATTTCTCACACGTTAAAATTTATGATAGCTAGTTTGAATTGCACATATGGTATCGTGTAAACATGTAAATGCGTAAAACTTGTATGTTGTAGTGTCGCAAAAAATTATACAAACATACGTGTATAAGTCATTATAAAATTATAAATGCACATGGAGTGTGTAAAGTACTGTGTAAAGTTACAACTCGATGCTTATAAAATATAATAGTAGGTATAGCGAATGAGAAAATTACTTCTTTTGCTACATTCTTGTGGCAATGGATGTACGCTGCCCCCTGTTATATGCAGAAATACCGTTTAGGCGGAAGTTGTATTTTTCATGCTTCACGGGATTTATAGTCGAGGGAGGCTTTGCGAAAGTAACTTTTTTAGTATTGTGAGGGAAACTTTATAATTATGACGGTACCTTACAATCATTCAAAGGAGCCGATTTTAGATCATGAAAATATAATGAAATTTTTTATTAATTAAAAATGTTTCCTATTCTTAAACTTAAGTCATTTTTTAAACCAGTTGCTGTTTGAATCACTGCATTTTATCTTCTCCCATCCCAGAGATCACAGTCCGTCCCCTTTTTTACCTGATCCCCTTTTTTACCCTTCCCTCCTTAAATTGGAGAAATTCTCTAAAACAGCTAAACCGAGAATTTTGATCAATTTTCCCCTTTTTTTACAAAGTTTTGATTCATTTCTCAAGAATCAAGACTTTAGAAAACAAGACGCTTCGAAAGAGATTCTTTTTGATGATACCAATTACAAATATTTCGTAAATGATTTATTTGCTTTTTTTTAAAGACCTGAAATTTTTCGAATTTCAGACCACACACCTTTTGTAAGCCGAACTTCCCCCACTTACAAGAAGAAGAAGAAAAAATTTTTTTTTAATACAATTAATGCGAGTACTATAGTAAATTCAATTTTAAACGCTTTAAATTCCCAATATTTCAAGTAAAAATATTGAATTTTCAACAAAATAAATGAATTTCTGACCGAATAAGTGAATCGTCAACGAAATATGTACTTGAATTTACAACCAAACAGTTGCATTTTCAACCAAAGAGATTAATTTTGAGCCAAGAAGATTAATTTTTTATCGAAAAAAAGAACTTTTAACAAAATACATGAATTTTCAACTGAATAGTTGAATTTTCAATTAAAATCGATAAATTTTCAACCTAAATGGAATACTAAAAAATTTTAGTTAAAAAAATTAGTTTTCAATAAAAAAAAGAATTCTTCATCAAAAAAGTTAAAGTTTCAACCAAAGAGATAAATCTTCAACCAAACAAGTTAATTTTAAACAATGTAGTTAAACTTTCAACCAACTAGTTAAATATTCAACAAAATAGTTGAATCCTCAAGCAAAACAGATTAATTTTCAACCAGGCAGTTGCATTTTGAAGCCATAAAGATGAATTTTCTACAGTACAGTTGAATTTTGAACACGGAAATATGAATTTTCAACAAACAAGTTATTTTTTGACCAAATAGTAGAATTTTATACTAAAATAGTTGAAACTTTAACTCAAAAAGACCAATTTTTACCCAAAAAGAATGACTTTCTAACAAAATTGTTGAATTTTAAACAAAAAAATTTAATTTGTGATAAAAAAGATGAATTCTCAACCAGACAGTTACATTTTTAACCAAAAAAGATGAAATTTCTAACCAAAAAAAACGAATATTGAATGAAAAATGTAATACTTGATATTTCAACAAAAAAGATTCTAATTTTAACTAAAAAATAGTTGAATTCAACCAAAATACACGATCTTTTAACATAATAGTTGAATCATCATCGAAAACAGATTAATTTTCTACAAAAAAGACGAATTTTCAACAAAATACACGAATTTTCAACCAAATAGTTGAATTAAACCAAAAAAACACGAATTTTCAACAAAATAGTTGAATCCTCAAACAAAACAGATTAATTTTCAATCAAGCAGTTGCACTTTCAACCAAAAAAGATGAAACTTCTGGCAAAAGAGGTGAATTTTGAAACTGCAAAGACGAATTTTCAATCAAACAGTTGCATTTTTAACCAAAAAAGATTTTAATTTTGAATAAAAAAATAGTTGAATTTTCAATAAAAAAACACGAATTCTCAATGAAAAATGTTATATTGATATTTCAATTTTAAATAAAAAATAGTTGAATTCAATCAAAAAAAGAAGAATTTTCAACAAAAAAGTTAAATTTTATCCAAAGAATAAAGTTTTTAATAAGAAAAATAAATTCTCAACCAAAAATACAATAGTAGACTTTTCAACGAAAAATTTCAAGCAAACTGTGTATTTGAAAAAATGGTTATCTTCATAATATTGTTACTTTCGTGAATAATATTTTGTTTTAATTTTTCTTTTTTACACTGTAAACTTTTTTTAGTCAAGATTAAAAAATTTTTGGAGCATCTGAGAGCTTCCAACTGATGAAAATACATTAGAAAAAAATTTTTAAATCAAGGAAACAAAAACAGAAAAAGTAGGTTTTTTTCAAATAATCATTTTTGTGTTTTTCAAATTATTTCTTCCTAGCTTACATACTTAGAAAAATACATTTAAACAAATTCAGACATAGGCATTTTTCAATCTTTGATCTTTTCAAATTTTTTTTATATGTATTTTTATAAGTAGAAAGTACTCAAGTGTTCAACAGATTTTTCAAAGTTAGCTAAAAAAATGTTCAAAACACAAAAATGGCCCATATGATATAAAAAGTTTTTAATAATAAATGAAATCTTTTTTTAATCCCTTTTTTCGGAAAAATCCCTCTTTTTACCTAAAATTAAAAAGAAAAAGAAAACTACTGAACCGTTGTGATCCCTGCCACCTAGCGTTGTCATTTACAGTACAATTGTACTCAAAAAGTACAGTCCGCGAAATTTGAGTACGTAAGTACCACAATGACAATTCCAGTACGATTGACTTTGTATTTTGTTTTTTCAAGTACATTTGACTACAATTGCACAATTCGTCTGGTTTCTGTAATTTTGCAGGTTATGTTAATATGTTTTTAATTTTTTTGGCAATTCTTTGTACGTATTTTGGTTTTATAAAGATAAAAAATGAGAAATATGATCTTAAGAATTAGCAAAATATATCCAATTTCTTTTTAAAAAGCCGGCAGCTCAAATTATTGAAAAATTTAAATAAACAAATTTGAATTACGCGCCAAAAACCGCAGCGTTATCTTTGAAAGTACAATTTGTATCTGCCACCCTCTCTTAATTTTGCAAATTATCAGTTCACTGAATAAGAAGAAATACGTGCTTTGCATTACTGAATCTTGTCATAGTTTACAAATATACCTGACATAATTTCTACATCCTACTTCCTGTTTAAGAAGAAAAGAAAAATACAATTGAAATCAGGATTTCATAAGCTTCTCGTCTATAAATCCAGATCGATCAACAAATTTATTTTGAAAGTAAAAGTAACGTCTTATTAAAATTATTATGTGATTAAATTGATGGAAAATGCTCGTCAATTCAAGGAACTGCAAATTTAAAGTAAATAAAAAAATTATATTGATACCTGAAGCTCTGCCTCTTCTTGCGTGGTTTTGTGTTTTATTATGGGTTACACAGAAGGTTAGTATTCATTATTTATTACGTAACATAATCTCACACCCATTTTTTATTTTCCCCCTGAGAATATGTTCCATTTATTGAAACTGAAATGAGTTCTCATAACAAGCCGTTAACGCCTAGCGGTACCAATATGCACTAAAATATTCTGGGGGCGGAAATATCTTTTGATTATCTTATCCATTAGTTTTCCATTTTTATATTTTCTTACAATTTGACAGAAGTTTAGATAAAAATTTCTTATTTTATGGGACAAATATTTCTATACCAGTAGAGTTGGTAGTTTAAAAAAATATATGTGAGATGAACAGCTTTTTCTCGAATCAACCTCAGTTATTTTTCTTTGTATTCAAAATGGATGGTTTATTTACAAGACCGAATTCATTTCAAATTGAGCAGGCAGTCCATGCTCATGTCACAGAATCATTTTCTACTCAAATATGTTGTTTTTCAAAGGAAATAAGACGACACTTGTCTTACCGCTTTGAGGAAAAATTTGTGTTGACAAAGTTATGAGTATTTGAATTTTAAAAAAAAATGAAAACGCGGATTATAAAAAAAATGGCCAAATATTTTGTTCAAAATGTGATATTTTTCAAGATAGTATAGGTATGTATCTTTTTCCTTCTGATTCTGATAGCATTTCTTGTTCTCCTTCGAAATCCATTGGGAAATTTTAAAAAAGTTAAAAATTGACAAAATTACGGCGGTTTTTCTGAAAATATTCAAAGTTAATTTACTCGAAAAACCCACGTTTTTTCTCTCAATTTTTTTCCAGATTCGTCCCAATGTAAGGAGTATATTTCATAATAGCCTGTCCTGTGCCCGCGCTTTGGAGAGAAGATTTTTTTTGCCTGAAGAACGAAAATTCACGTTTTTTGACAAAGTGACACAAGATACGAAGAAAGTCGAAGGATCAAAATTGTTTCTCTAAAAAGGTTCAATAAAAATGTTTCTTGACCCTTTTTTCTATCTCGCCTTAATTTCGAGATTTTTGCGAAGATATGTATAAAATGCTTTGAAATTTATTTATTTTTTCAAAAATACAATTTGATGGTGTCATAAAAAACAAAGAAGCACGTAATTTGAGATTTTCAACAACTTTCATACCTGTATCAAACTTTTTCCTTTAAGTCGTTATTTTTGAAATAATCGATACTCGCCAGTTTTTCCATCAGCACGTTGCTAATACTGTTAAATTACGTCCTTTTTGGTTTTTCGTGATATCATAAAATTGTATTGTTGAGAAAAAAATTAATCTTAAAGGATTTTATACATATTTCCGCATAAATCTCGAAAATAACGCAAAATAGAAAAATGTATCCAGAGATATTTTTCTAGAACCCCTTTAGGGAAACAATTTCGTTCCTTTGCCTTTTTTCTTATCTTGTGTCGTTTTGTCAAAAAACGTGAATTTTCGTTCTTCAGACAAAAAAAAATTCTTTTTTCTCTCCAAGGCGCGGGCACAGGACAGATTATCATGAAATACGAGTATACTCTTTACATTAGGGGAAAAAATCAAGAGCAAAAGGACAGTGAGATTTTTGAGTAAATCGACTTCGAATATTTTCAAAAAAATTATTATATATAATATAATATACAATATATTATATATAATTATTATATAATTATATTTTGTCAAACCTTAAACTTTTTAAAATTTTTTTAACGGATTTCGACATAGGACGAGAAATTCTATCAGAATCAATAAGAAAAAAATAAATGAGATAAGAAATAAGATAATCCGCGTTTTTAATGTTTAAAATTCAAATGCTCATAACTTTGTCAAAACAAAATTTTCCTCAAATCGGTAAGATACTGTTAAAAATTTTTGTGATTTTACAATACTTCACAATACAGATTGTAATGTAAAATTACAAACACCGTATTGTAAAATAGAATTGCAATAAACTTATGGTAAAATGAAAATACAAGTACTGAAAGTTCCAAACATAATTTTCTTTAAATATAGTTTGAACATTTTCTGAATTATTACTGAAGTAACTGGAATGAAATAATCGTGAAATACCATTTGCTTAATATGCTGATTGTGATAAGAATCTTCGTTAGTGGGCTAACATTAAGAAATTAAATAAATTACATAAGTACCCTAAAAACATTTATCATATACGCAATTTTAATCTTTAGAATATGTTTCTGGGTACCGTTCCTTTATACGCCATACTTGATTCTCAATTTATGTATTATCAAACGCTAAGACCAGCGATTTTTTATTTTTAATAAACATATAATGCAAGCCATATATGCAGGAAACTTTCATTTTTCTCATAATTCGGTGTACAAAACATATATTTTAAATTGCAACAGAAATTTTTAACAGTGTAAGTGTCGTCTTATTCCCTTTGAAAAACAACATATTTCAGTGGCAAATGATTCTGTGACTTGAGCATGGACTGCCTGTTCGATTTAAAATGAATTCGGCCACAATGTTGTGAAATTTCAAAGGCAATGAAAAATGTTTATTATTTAGTAGAGTACATAAATAAATTGTCCATACTTTTCAAAAGTGTAATTTAGTCATTGCGCAATTTTGTCAAGTCTTGTTTTCATTACATAACTTTAAACAGGCGTTGATGTTCTGTTCAATGTCAGAAATAAAAGCGCAATTTAAATAATGGTTAGACTAGATTAGCTCGTATTCTATCGCCAGCAGACTCATGGTGCTGCATTCTAATTTCACTCTTTGCAATAAATCGGCGTATCGCATTACGAAAGGCCGATTGATAAGTCAGTTTTTGAGATACGCTTATATCCAGGAATTAATTTTAGAATTTTTTCCACAGAAAATTCAAAAATTACTAATTCTATTTTTATAATTTACGTAACTGAAGCAACTTCAAAATATAGAAATCACTATTACAGAATAATTGAAAGATATGCATATCTATAGATCCTTTATCAAGATAACATATTTAAAAAAATACTTAATGGTTTTCCGCACCCTAAATAGAGAATAATTTTTTGAACAGATGCTTTAATTTTAAACTGTACTCTTCTAGTTCTAATTCTAATCCTACTGCGTTTCCTCTGTGCCAAATACTATGGTGCCGTAAAGAGAACGTGTATTTTTGGATTGCTTCTGTTTTCGTTTTGAATGAAAACACCTTTCTCAGCTAGCATCCATCACTAAAAACACTGTGTTTTTTTATACTTTCAATTATAAACTGAATTTCCATCAAATACTTATATTCAAGGTGGCCACCCACCCGCGAGAACCAAGAGAAAGCCGGGACAAACTTGAATCGGGAGAAAACCGGGTAAAAGTGGGTAAAAGTTGTATTTGCCCAACAGTAGTAAGCACTCCAAATTTTAGTTCGATCGGATAATATCTTTGGTTCTGTGCACGGATTTGAAAAAAGATCAAATTTTGAAAAATTAAAAAGATGTTGAATTTTTTGCAGGTACAATTTTTGGTAGAGAATAATAATATAAAATTCTAAAATAAAAAAATTTTTTGTTCAACTTAGAAAAATTATTTTTAAATGTGTAAAAAAACGAGTTTTTTTGGATTGTGTTAACTGTACAAATTTTGAACAAATTTTGAACATGTGCTTGAAATTTCTTCAGCTTGAATCAAAGAAACGTACCATTCTTCGGCTACCATTCAAACAGGAATTTTCGTGGTGTGCAGAACTAAAAATTGCTCAAAAAAGGCCAAATTAACAATCTCGAAATCAGAAAAGAAAATTTTTTTCATGCTGAGGAAAATTGGCATGTTTTCTTTCATATAGCTAAAAAATTTCAAGCACATGTTAAAATTAAAAAAATGTGCACTTAACACAATACCAAAAACTCGTTTTTTTGCACATTTAAAAATAATTCCAACTTGAACCCAAATTTTGTTCTTATTTTCTAATTTGATATCATTATTCACTACCAAAGACTGTACCTACGAAAAATTCAATATAATTGTTTGGCCCAAATAGAAATTTTTTTAACTTTTTCAAAATTATTAATTTTCAAATCCATACACAGAACAGAAGATCCTATCAAACTAAAATTTGTAGGGCTTACTACTGTTGGGAAAATACAACTTTTGCTCATTATTAGAATCCGCCACTCAAAAAAGGGGATTTTCAGCCCACTCGAATAGACACCTATATAGGTATTTTCAGTAGGTAAATCTTTGACATTTTCGTAAAATCTTTTGAAATCTTTCCATTTCTTCTTCGATTTATGTTAGTTTAAGTTAACGTTTGTTTGCAATCCTTTGAAATCTTTGAAGTAAATATGGTATTTGAAAACCTTTTGAAGATTTCAAAAAAAATTATTTATTCTTTGATTCATGTAAGTGTCCCGAGTAAAATAACACAGATTAGAAGTTATTCCGTTGAAAATTGAGAGAACAACGACAATTTATAAATTGAAAAACATTGATTTTTCGACCGAAAAAAAGTTTTTAATTTTTATCATTTTTAATATGTGACGTCATCAAGCGGACAACACTTTTGCCCGGTTTCGAGCGCTCGGCGAGTTATTCGATCCGGACGCTCAATTATAGAAATTTAAGTGTAAAACGATTTCAATCAGAGATGATTTCACCCTTTGAGAGGATGTTCTAGCTTCCAGATATATAGCTTCTCTTTGATAGTAGTTAAAAATATATTATAATCTGTTGCAAAGATATTTTTATTTCAAGAACTTTGTTTATATACATTTTTAAACAACTATCAAGGGCTACAAATTCTGCAATCGGAAATTTCAAATTTCAGAAATAGGCCGAATTGAGTTTTACGTAGTTGTCAACTGTCTGTAGCGTTTTTATCCAACTTCAGATAAAAAATATTTCTGGGATTTACCGTGATGTTATAGCTTTGCGTGTTTCACGTGAGCTAACTGAAAACATATAAGTTGCCTTTTTAACTTTTATCTTATCACATCAGTTGCTAGTCATAGAGAACTTGTGCAGACTTAAAGTCACTTTCAAGTTAATGATTCAGAAAGTTCCATTGGTTAAGAATCGATGAAAGTGTTTGAATTCATCTCATTTAAGCATATGATTTCATAAAGTTAATAAATTCTCAGTCCTATAAAACTTTACATTATACTAGCAGTAACTGCACGCGTGCGAAGCGCGCGCTCACGTCTCTGGACTTTTATTTCCTAACATTAAAACTATAAATAATTTAAAAATCCATTATTAATCAAATTTTTATGTATTAAATAAAAATTTTTTTAAGAAATAAGTTTTGAATTGAAAGCGTTTGAAATTTTTAAAAAATATATTGAACGACTTTATATTGATTTTATGTTTTATTTCGAACAATCCAAATCCAACAATTTTAGAATAGATAAAATTTTGAAAAAGAGACAATATTTCGAATGGAATAAAAAGTAAATAATAAAAGTAATAGAAGCATTTAAAATTGAATAATTTGGAATTAAAAGTGGTTTGAACTGAAAAATTTTTAATCAGAAGCTCTCAAAACTGAAAAATTGCAGATTAAAGTTTTGAAAATTGGACAATTTCATTAGGAAAAAGTTGAAATTGTATCATTTCTATAATTCAAAGCGTTCAAAATTGAGCAATTTTAATTTTAATTAAAGAATTTCGAAACTGAATGATTTCAAATTAAAATTTCGAAAATACATAGGACAATCGTGTGCAAAACTACGAATCTTGCCGACGTTTAGTGAACATTGCAGTTCACTTCTTCAGGGCTAACCTGAAACTGAAGCTTCAGGTTATGTTGCTCTTATATATACTCTC
>JAUMHM010000049.1:241511-261994 GCA_032362435.1 Melikaiella ostensackeni
TATGTATATATATGTATATAACAGCGACAAGTACAATGTATTTCGTTATGATTATCAATGATAATCATAATTGAAGATCTTACAGAGTACTAAGTAAAATAAAAGCTGCGAAATAACGGTATAATCATAATCTTAATCATAATAATCGCATTATTTATAACTTTAGTCCATCGTGAATTTTACACTTTTATAGATACAGGGATACAGAAAAATAATACCGTACAATCGAGGTGGAATGTTCTTGGACTGTGTTAAGAAACACGAACTTGATTGCAATAATCGAAGCGAGCGATCTATCCTATCAATTAATTTTTTTTCCATTCCCTTTTGCTCCAGTGAAAACTCACTTTTAATCTGATACACTTGTGTCATCCAGTGTACATTGAATCGAATCTTCTATACAGATTGTATGTTATCTGATAAAAATAAGTCTCTAAAAGTTTGATTCAAAATTTTCAAATTTACCAGACAAAATACAAGTTTTTGTTCGCTTTCTTCTTCAGTCGGAGATACACAAAATGACGCTAAACGACCGCCTTCTACTTCCTGCGTGACTTTCCTTATATTATTAATATTTGGATTAATAATTGTACCTTTAATTAACGTTCTTATATTTCCGACCGATCTATCGCATCGATATCGGATTTTCTGTTTTACAGTACACTTCACTTGGTCCATTTTCGACGCAATCGTTTATTCACAGCGTGATTCACCCTGGATCGAAAGTGAATCAATTTCAAATTATAAAGAAATTATTAATAAAAAAAGCAAGGATCGGCATTAAAATACGATTTTAATTTCATAGATCAGAAACAACTCGAGCTAAAATCAAATAAACTTTCAACACTTCACATTTTTGAAATTCGGATATCTAAAAATCTAATCTAGCGTTCGCTGTTAATCACAAAACAACATTCCACCTTGTTGTGCCCGGTATGGAAATATCGAAGTTTTTCAATTTATTTTCTCCATCGTTTTTTAGTCATGCTATCTGTATGTGACACATTTACAATAATAACAATATGTTACTCGTCGCCAATCGCCACATTCGCTTTTCTTTCGCATCGTATGTATATATGTATACTATATATATAATTCGAAAAAGTTTGTGTCTCTTTTTTCCTCTTAAAACTGTTTTATCACAAAGTTTTCGAACGTTTCGAATGTTAACGTTACATACAGCAGATCTTAGGGGCTTTCCCACTTTCTCGGTGCAAAGGTATTCGTTAATTTCCAAGTCGGATTAATAACCGTTCCTCTGTTTTGATAATAATGGTCGTTGCACATTCTATTACAAATCCACTTTCGCAGAATTATAGCAGCACTCTTTATTCCGCAAATTGTAATTTTTTTCATGTGGAAGTTCAAACAAAAAATATTTTTCCAAGTTTCGCCATTTTATTCTTTCTTGAGAGCTTTCAAATGATGTTTTTAAGTCAAACACGCAAATTTTGTAAATTAAATTTTTTAAATGAAAAATGCAGTGTTTAGAAGTAACATGTTACAATTTTTGAGCAAAGATAACAGAAACTTTCGCGGAAAGTCTGCTGATTAGAATATTAATGAAATAATGAATACGTAAATGGGAAACTCTGTTTATAGATGAGTGAAATTGAATTGAAATTGAATATGAATGAAACTGAATTTATGGCAACGGTTTAGATTTTTTAAAAAGTTTTGATGTCTGTATCGCGTGACTTTTGGAGAGTGACGTGTCAAACACCTGCAAAATTTTACACGAATTTTAGACCCTGTCTCTAAAGAGCTTCTCGAAAATTTACGTGCAGCGCGCTCGACGTAGTTTCTTACTAGCTAGCTAAAAAAGGAATGAATCAAGTTCTATTAAATTGCTTACGTGGAGAAAGAGAGAGAGAAATGGAATATTTTATTTTTATTTTAGCGTTTTCGTATCGCTTTCGCTCTAAGCATAAAAGACTTGATTAGCAGAAGATACTTTCCTCAAAAGGCTGCTTGTTTCAAAGATAGGAGGACGAAACTAATCAAGATCGCTGCACCGCAACGCGAGTAATTCTCAGGTAGAGTGATCTATATCTAATCTGCAAGGAATAATACTCATCAGCGAATTTTTATCATGCGTATATGTATGTATAAACGCTAACATCGGACTTTCCGACGAATTCATAATCTCTCTTCGTGGCACATTATTTTTCTCTCTTGTACGTTCGAAAAACTCGTTCTTCACGTGTTACGATCGACTTAGATAGCTATACGACGATTCGGTAAACGAATGGTACGTATCCACTTTGTCCATTACCCATTATAATAAAATACACATTCACGACGTTATGATAATTTTAGTCTTAGAATTTTTAAACGACTTTGCGTATGTGCGTGGTACCTACAAGTCGACCTACCACGTGTGTCATTTGTGACAGTCTATTATATACAATCGCAGAAAAATTGATTAAGAGTTCTGATATATTTGTGTCTTTTGTTATCGCGTTTTTTATTTTTAAAAAATCGTTCCAAATCAAAACTTGCCTCGAGTCTCGATTTAGCACCAACTCGCGTTCATAGTCTGAAGCATCGCTTCCTTGCTAGTTCGCACTTCCTGGAGTAATCGAAAAGATATAATATGTATACCTTAAATTTCGAAGACGTCTGAGCCGTTCTTAAGACGACACGAGACGCGGAAAATAATGCAAACACTTTCGAAATGTTTTCTAAACCTATCTTATTAAGGTCGTTTCCACAAGTTATGTAACAAGAGCCGCTGGTTTGTTCTTTATGTACAACTTTAGATTTATTAACACGAGCAAAGGGACCATCTTCCCTACCTCCGCTCCGGACTTATATATCTCGATGATGAAGGATTTAAAAGGATTCACGAGGATAATATTAAGAAACTGCCTCCAAGCATCAAAGTGATCCGGTGATATTTCTTTAATGAATACCTAATATTTACAATTTCTCTGACTTTCGCTAATCAAGTTCTCGGAATTCCTTTCCGCGGAATTCGCGACGATCGCTTAATTTTAAGGCATTGCTTTTTGCCGTCAGTCGGTGAACAAGAGTTCTTTTTATTTGGCAGTAGTGAGAAAGATAGAAGCGGATACCTTTTGCTTGATTCTTTGTTCTGTTCGAACCCGCGCCCACTTTCGTATCTCCTCTTGTCCATTCTCATTCAGCGATTCGAAGGCGTCGCGTCGTTTTCTTGAATTACGAAAATAGCGATCCTCTAATTTAAGGAAGCAAGTCTCTTCATCTTAATCGGACGGCTTTCCTGCCTCGATCCAAATTTCTACCATCCTCGTGCGAATGCCAGAGAATAAAGACCATTGCCAGAATTTCCAGGTGCGATTTTTCGTCCAGGGTGTAAAAACGAGCGTTGATTTGGGGGCCGAACGGTACTTCGCGCTCGACTGGGAACCGCGGCCCCGTGTGTCATACAGGTTCTTCCCTTTTGAAATTAATATTCTGCGAGGCACAGAAATCGCGAGTGAAGGGAATACAGTTGAAGAGTTTACAGACTTCGCACTCGTAGACTGGAATGTTGTAGAACAAGGCGAGGAGCAAAGTGAAGAGACCTACGATGAGAACTGTGCAGACCCAAATTAGGAGGACTTTTCGACGACGGTCGTAGTGACCGAACGAGATGAATGGCATGAAGGCGTAGGCGGCGAGGAAACCAAAGATGAAGCCGAAAAGGTGAGCGTAGTTGTCTACCCAAGGCAAAACTCCCAACATCAGGAGGACCACGAGGATCATTATCAGTTTGAAAATGGCTCTTCTTGGATATTTCAGCATCGGCCAACAGTGGAGAACCTCGACGATTTGCGTTGCTAGAAGAGCAAAATGTGCACCTGCTGGTCCCACCTGAAACAGAAAGAATTTGTTTAATCAGGGAGTCTGCCCGACCAGGAAATCGGCAAAATCGAGAAATAACTGGGAATTTCGTTCACCGGCAAAAACCCGGGAACTTGATACAGTGACCGGGATTTTCCTCTCGAATGTACTAGTATGTAAATTAAAAGTGGTTTCATATATTTTACTACTCTAATTCTGCGTTGGAACAGGGAATTTGTGAAAAAATCATAATTCTCACTTGAAATAGGGAATTTTTGAAAAAAATTTCAATTCTCAGTTGAGACAGGGAATAAATAAAAGAAAAATAAAAAAGTCACGCAGAGAATTAAAATTATCCTGACTTAGAACAGGTTACTTTCGAAAAGAATTATAATTCCAAGTTGCAGCATAGAATTTCACTAAAGATTTTTAATTTTGAGTTTAAGACAGGAAATTTCGGTGAAGAATTATAATTTTTACTTTGGGATAGGGAATTTCAGTAAAGAAATATAATTTTGATAATTGGAACAAGGAATTCCCGTAAAGAATTATAATTTTGACTTTTGAACAGGGATTTTCATAGAGAATTATAATTTTAACTTTGGGACAGGCAATTCTCACAAAGAATTAAAATTTTGACTTTGGGATAGGAAACTTTCTAAAAGAGTTAAGATTTCGAGATAGAACTGGGAATTTCCGTAAAGAATCATAATTTTCATTTTAGGTTCACTTTAGAACAGGAAATTTCGTTAAAAATTATAATTTTTACTTTCGAACAGGGAGTATCTGCAAAAAATTATAATTTGCCTTGGATATGGGAATTTTTGACATAGAACAAGAATTCTGGAAAAGAATTTTAATTCTGATTTAGAATAAGAAAATTTAAAAAAATCCCTGTTCCAAGTCAGAATTCCTTACAATTTGAAACTTCCTTCATCCAAACTTTGGAAAAAGCGACTTACTATATTTCTGAATTAGAATAGAAAATTTTGTAGATAAATATAATTTTGACTTGTAACAGAGAATTTTGGAAATGAATTTAATTGTGACTTGCTGTATGGAATTTTCTAACAGAATTATAATTCTGAAATAGAACTGAAAATTTCCGTAAAGAATCATAACTTTCATTTTAGGTTCATTTTAGAACAGGAAATTTCGTTAAAAATTATTATTTTACTTTAAGACAGGGAGTTTCTGTAAAAAATTATAATTTGTCTTGGAACAGGGAATTTTTTACGTTGAATGGGAATCTTGGAAAATAATTTTTATTCTGACTTAGAATAAGGGAATTTAAAAAAAATCCCTGTTTCAAGTCAGAATTCGTCACAATTTGAAACTTCCCTCTTCTAAATGTCTGAATTATAATAGAAAATTTTGCAAATAAATGTAATTCTGACTTGGAACACGGGATTTTAGAAATGAATTCAATTGTGACTTGGTATAGGGATTTTTTTAACAGAATTATAATTCTGAGATAGAACTGGAAATTTCCGTGAAGAATCATAATTTTAATTTTAGATTCACTTTAGAACAAGAAATTTGGGTAAGAATTACAATTTTTTCTTTAAGGCAGGGAGTTTCTGTAAAAATTATGATTTGCCTTAGCACAGGGCATTTTTTACATTGAACGGGAATTTTGGAAAAGAATTTTCATTCTGATTTAGAATGAGGGAATTAAAAAAAATCCCTGTTTCAAGTCAGAATTCGTCACAATTTGAAACTTTCCTCTTTCAAATATCTGAATAATAATAGAAAATTTTGTAAATAAGTGTAATTCTGACTTGAAACAGGGAATTTTGGAAATAAATGTAATTGTGACTTTCTAGAAGGTAAATTTGATATTTATATATTAGGTATATTGGTATGATGGTATAATGTTTATACCTCGGCTCTATAAGGAATAAATATTGCACTAGCCAAATTCCCAGCCAAAGCACCGATGAAGTAGATCAGAGCTATTCGTAGGGAACCAGTCAATTTTTCCAAATCCCTCATTAGAAAATATTGCACGAATAGGGTAATAGCGAGATGGATAATTCTGAAACCAAGAAAGAAGAACAATAATTAATTCGAATTTAAGTTGAATTTGGTCGGTATTACATTATAAATTACATTAGTAGATGGGAAATTTAAATCCAAGTATGTATTTAATTAAAGACTTTCACAATCTGGCTATAGAATATAGTATTGACGAGTTTTCAAATTAGACAGTTTTAAAATGGGATGCATTAATGTTTGAAACACCTACATATTTAAGTACAACGTTTCTAAAGGGGTGACCGCAAAATGTGATTCCTCAAATTCCTGGAGTTTCATTGATTTCCATTTCTTTCAGGCTCGTTCATTTGTCAATCAGAGCTTAATCGATATTTTTATCTTTAGTCAGTTTTTAAAATTCAGTCAATCTCTTTACTACCCGAGGTTTATAGCCTTTGCCACTTTAAAGATAAGTTTTCAGTTGAAAAAGGCAATTGATTTTAAGAGCGCTACAACCTTAATTTTAAAATAAAATAAAATAATAATAATAATAATAATAATAATATAATATAATAATCTTCGAATTAATTTATTCATTTTGTTCCCATTGAAATATTTCTATGATTCCGCTCGCTTTTCGCGTGTTTTTTGTCTCGCGACTTTTTCTGTCATGATTGTCATAATTGACTTTCAAGTTAATAATTTTGCACATTAGATTAAAATGAGTGAATTCTAAAAAGCTTAATGCAAAATTTGAAATTAATTCATTTTTAACGACTTAGTTTTAAGATCCTAATTTAAAAATACTTCAGTTTTAAACAAAGTTTGGAATTGTTTAATTTTTAAGGCTTCAAGTTTGAATTCATTAATTTTGAAAGGTTCCAATTTGAAATAATATAAATTTCAACGTTTTTGAAATGATATGGCTTTGAAGGCTCAGAATTTAAAATTCTTCAATTTCGAACAGTGAAAATGACAGTGAATTTCTTTTCATACAGAAATCTCATTTTTTAGTTTAGAAAAATCTATTCGATCACTTTGAATGCCACTTGACATGACATGATCAGGGCTACCGCAGCCTAATTTACTTGAAAAAGTGAAAAAAGTGACTTAATTAAACAAAAAAAGTGAGCAAAAGTGACTAATTTTGAACCCAAAAAGTGACTGAAATTGACTATGCTTATAATGTGACTAATGTTCTTTTGAATTCAAAAGAATGCAAAATAATTCGATGAAATTTATAAGAATTCCAGGTGAATTTCCACGAATTCAGGATAAATTCATAAGAATTCGAAGTTAATTCAAAAGAATTCAAGTTAAATTTAAAAAATAATTCAAATGAATTAAAACAATTTTTTTAATTGAAAATATTCCATTGATTTCAGTAAAATTGGAATAAATTTATAAAAATTCAAGGGATTCAAAAGACTTTGATAAAATTTATAAAAATTTGAGTAAATTGAACAAAATTTTAAAAATCAAATAATTTCCATTGAATTTAGTAAAATGAAAATGAACAGCATTCAGGGAAAATTACACAGAACTTAAGTAAATTAAAGAAAAACTAAAAAAAATTCAGGCTTAACTTTTAAAAAATTCAAGTGAAAATTGAAAATAATTCAAAACTATTTTTAAAAATTCATTGAATAAAAAAAACTTGAGAGAAAAAATCCATTTAATTAAGTAGAATTGAGCAAATTTAGAAGAATCCAGGATGAGTTAAAAAAATCAAGAGAATTCCATAGAATTCAAAAGAATTTGAAAGATTCAGGATAAATTAATAATAATTCAGGGTGATTTCCAAATGAATTCAAATGAATTGAGAAGATTTAACAAATTCAAAATTTTCCATTGATTTCAGTAAAATTAAGTGAATTGAGAAGAATTCAAGGGATTTTGATGAAATTCATACAAATTCAGGATAAATTAATAATAACTCAGGGTGAATTGAAAAAAAATTCAAGAGATTTCAAAGGAATTCAAAAGAATTCAAGAAAATTCAGAAATAGGCAATAGTGGTTAATCTTTGGGTTCTCTGTTTTAATTTATCGAAAGAAAAGTGACTTAAAAGTTATTTGAAAAAAAGTGACTAAAAGTGACTTAAGTGACTGTGTGGTAGCCCTGTACATGATATATTAGATACCTAATAATAATTTTCACCATCTTTAAAACTTCTACATTTCCCATTTAAAAATAAATTTTTTAATGCGCAGTTGTAAAATAGTTTGATTTTTGAGGCCTTGAAACTAAAATTGTTCAGTTTAACTAGAATTCGAAAATATTTTCTTTTTTGAGTTCCTTAATTTTTAAATGCATTAAATGCATAAAATGCATTAAATTAATTATATTTGAACATGTTCAGTTTTTGAGACTTCCAATTTCAAACTGCACCATGTTGTAGGCTACTACTTTTAAATTGTATAATTCTGAAGGTTTTATTTTAAAATAGTGTCTATTTTTGAAGCCCTTTTAGGAATTAACTTATATACGAGGCATTATTTTCTCAACTTCCCCAATCTAAAAATCGATCGGGCTTGATCGGACTTAAATTTGGACCAAGTGTAGTCCTATTGGAATTGAATGGTAGTTAAGAAAAAAGTTTGACGTTGGGACCCATATTTTCTGAGGAAAAGGGTAAAAAATGAAAGTCAAAAATAATTTTTTTCTTTTAATTTAGAGTTTCTTTTTTTTTTGACTGAAAAGAAAGCTTGAGTTTTTTCTTTTATAATCCCTTCAGGTTAAAAAATTGACGTATTATTATGACTCTTTTATTATCAATATAAACATTTTGGTTCTCATTAAAGTTTCGATAGGGTTCTTTATGCCTTTTCTATTGAACATTTAAGTATTTTTTATTCATATTAAGAAAGTCATAAATTGTTGAAACGTATGGTATCCGCACAAAACCTACGGAACATTTATTATTACGAATAAATAATAATATGTCAATTTTTTCAGCTGAAGGTATTTAAAGGAAAAAACGTAAGCTTTCTAGTTTTATAATAATATTCTACAGTTGATATATGCAAATTATGTGAAAAATCCAAGTAATAATTCGCTTACCCGGCATGAAGAAAAGTTGTGGTAAAAAGTCTGTAAAATTGATCGGGCCATTCAGGATGTAAAAAGGGAATCATTCCACAGACATCATGGAGACACTCGACTTGGGAACAGAGGGAAGCTTCCTCATGGAAATAGCCGTGTACAAAATCGCAATATTCTTTTGTTGTGATCCTACACATTCCATGAATACCGATACAACAAGGATGTCCTATTACTTCACAGACCATGTGCTCTGCCATCTTATCTTTGTATCGACCCACAGGGAAATTACTATTTCCTTCTTGATTAAAATTGCCACTGAAAATAGAATTAACATTAGATAGTGAGAGCAAAATTTCCCTGTTTAGAAAGAAACCAAGCTAGATAGAGTCTCACAAACTTTTCTGGGTCATTACCTGAATCTTTGACTAAAAGGATTCGTCTTTCGACAAATAGGCCACTTTGTGATGTCATCTGGCCATTCATAGGGAGCTATACTCGCTGGAGCATCACAAAATTTCGGATCCAATCCACAGACTGATCCACTAATTCTTCCACCAGGCCCATTGTCCCCAGGTCCCCACTTCTTCCAAGTCGATATTGTATTCTATTTGCAAAAAATTGCAATCTTAAATTAAAATCAGATCAAAAATTGAAAATACTCACGATAATAATAATTTTATATCAAACTGTTTTAGGAGAGGGGTACAAAAATTCTCAAATCGTACTTTGGATATTCAAAGTTATGTACCCCTCGGTTAATGGTGTGAAATAATTGATTTTTTTAAAACAAGAATGTCTTTATCAAATGATGAGAATGTTTCAGAATTTTATAATTTAATTTACTAAACTAAATTTTAAAGAAATGATTAAAATCTAGTTGGGCATGCAAAGATTGAGACAAGGGTAAAAAATGATATATGTAGCTTCACTATCTGGCGATCATTACCGTCATGGTCGATCTCAATCCCCGGACCAGTTGGGTTGGAAAAGACAAATTTATATTATAAATCTGGGCGAGAGTATAAAAGCCAATAAATTGAGAATGAAGGTTTAGATGATAATTTAAAAAATACTCACTGAACAGTCAGCTTTGCTGGATTGAACGCATCCAGAATCGTCATTTCTGATGCAGCAGGCAGTGTCTCTTTCTCTTTCTCTCCACACGTCGATTTCTTTGAGAATTTTGATGTCCCTTCTCATACAAGGTGCAAATTTCGCCCCTAGATGAATTAAATCTGCTGCTCTCGGACCAATCCAGAAATTCGCTGGTTCCTGGTAGTCAACTTGTTGTAGAGAAAGACTCGTGACAAGTACCTGAAAATTAAAACAATTTGATTGAATACCCTTCCAAAAAATTGGGTCATCTAAAAAATTCATTTAAAATTAGTACACATAACGTAATTAATTTGACATTTTAATTAAACAGAAAAAAGAGAATATACGAATCATTATTTAAGAGTAATGAACAGTTCATTAGGAGATTTCTGTGCAATTAATGGAATTCGCAAGCCCTCTTTTTTTGTCAGTGAGTGACCGCTCTACAGTAATTTCGTCCTGGAACATGTGATTTTATTTCATTGTTCTTTGGCGCTAATAAATTGCATCAACGTACCTATTTGTACATGGAGCCGAAGGGGATGAATGAAAATTAATTCGGGAACAAACGTGATTTTGCAATTGTGTACATTGGCACAGAATCGGGGAAATGGATTAAATCGATGGATGACTGTGTGAATAACGAGAATGTGTGGTACTCTCATGATTATTTATAAAGGCGCATTTATATCTCACGCACAACTCATGATACACGACGTTCATGACATGACCCTTGACCTGACAATTGTGTTTTTATTTGTAACAATTTTCTTTTCGTTCGGAAACAAAAATGAAGAATTTATCAAGTTGAAATTGAAATACATTTGCATTGAAAAATCTGGGGGTTCCTTTTGCCAAGAAAATTTTGCTTTTATTGCAAGGGAAAAATTTGAATACATGCCAGGGAGGTAAACCAATTTTGGCGCAGAGTTTCTGAAGTTGGGTCGATTTTTGAAATTATGCTTATATAAATTATTTTATAAATTATTACCAGTCCTGATTTTTGACTGAGATCCATTCCAACTGGACCAAATCCGTAGCAGGCGAGTGAAATGATCAAAATTAAGACTTGAACGGTGGTGATCCAATATGTGAAATATGGCCGGTGATCTTCAAAATCGTCCAGTTGTTTCCTCACGTCTGGTTTATGTGCTACGCTTTTCCTAAATGATCTCCTGAAAAGAAAAACATTAATTTTTGAATTCAGTTTCAAAAATAGAATTCCTAATGAATATAAAAAATACAAAAGTATAAACTAAATTTTCAGTGCATGATTTTCCACGGTGTCTATCCGACGGATAATTGTAAATTCCCCGTTATTACCCGCTTTTCTTCTAGTCAATTATTGATTTTTCCCGGTCAATTAAAAAGATTTCAAAAGATTTGAATGAATTTTAACGATTTTTAAAGATTTCAAGAGATTCATAAACATTTTACGAGGTTTTAAGGATTTCTGATTTGGAACAGGGAATTTTAAAAAAGAATTATAATTCTGGGTTGGAAGAGAGAATTTTGCAAAAAGATTATAAGCCTGAATTTGAATAGATATTTTTTTATTTCTTTCTTCTAAATCAGAATTAAAATTATTTTCCAAAATTAGCGTTCCATGTCAAAAATTCTCTGTTTCAAGTCAAATAATAATTCTTTAAAAAAATTCTCTGTCCTAAAGTCTAAATTATATTTCTTTATGGAAATTTCCTGTTCCGAAGTCTAAATTCTAGTTCTTTACGGAAATTCCCTGTTCCAAGACACAATAAAATTCATTTTCAAAAATTCATAAGTATAAAAACACCCGCCTTTTGAAATTTGGAAGAGGGAAGTTTCAAATTGTGACGAATTCTGACTTAGAACAGAGGTTTTTCAAAATTCTCTTCTTCTAAATCAGAATTCAAATTCTTTTCCAAAATTCCAGTTCCATGTAAAAAATCCCCTGTTTTGAATCAAATTATAATTCTCTTAGACGATCCACCAACCTGTCCTCAAGTAAAAATTATCATTCCTAATGAAATTTACTGTTCTAAAGTTAACCTAAAATGAAAATTATAATTCTTTATGAAAATTCTACGTTTCAAGTCACAATTACAGTTATTTTCAAAAATTCCCTGTTCCATGCTAGAATTATATTTATTTGCGACATTTTCTATTATAATTCAGAACTATAGTAACTTCCTTTTTCTAAAATTTGGAAGAGGAAAGTTTCGAATTCTGGTAAATTTTTGTATGCAAAAGAAAGAATGTTTAAATTCAAACAAATTTTTATTCGAAACAAGGAATTTTTTAAATCTGACAAATTCTGACTTAGAACAGGGATTGTTTTTGTAAATTCTTCGTTCCAAGTCAGAATTATATTCGTTTACAAAATTTTATATCATAATTCAAAAATATAGTAATTTCCTTTTTCCAAAATTTGGAAGAGGGACGTTTCAAATTGTCACGAATTTTGACTTGGAACAGGAATTTTTCTCGAATTCCCTTCTTCTAAATTAGAATTAAAATTGTCTCCAAAAATTCCTGTTCTATGCCAAAAATTCTCTGTCCCAAGTCAAATTATAATTCTTTACGGAAACTCCCTGTCCTAAAGTAAAAATATTAATTCTTAACGAAATTTCCTGTTCTAAAGTGAACCTTAAATGAAAATTATAATTCTTTACGAAAATTCCCAGTCCTGTCTCAAATTTAAAATTATTTGAGAAAATTCCCTGTGCCAGAGTCATAATTACAATTCTTTGCGGAAATGGTCTGTCTCAAAGACAAAATTACAATTCTTTACAAAATTTCCTGCTCAAAAGTCAAAATTAGAATTCTTTACTCAAATTCCCTGTTCCAAAATAAAAATTATAATTCTTCACGGAAATTCCATGTCCTAAGTTCAAAATTTTATTCCTTTACTGAAATCTCCTGTTCAAAATTTGACGAAAATTTCGTATCCCAATTGTCAAAATTATAATTCTTTACTAAAATTCTCTGGTCCAAATTAAAAATGATCATTTTTAACGAAATTTCCTGCTCTAAAGTGAACCTTAAATAAAATTTACAATTATTTGCGGAAACTCCCAGTTCTATCTGAGACTTATAATTCTTTTAGAAAATTCCCTGCCCCAAACTCAAAATTCTAATTCTTTGCGAAAATTGTCTGACCCAAAGTGAAAATTCTAATTCTTTGCGGAAATTTTCCGTCTCAAAGTCAAAATTAAACTCTTTACGAAATTCCCCGTACAAAAGTCAAAATTATAATTCTCAAGTGAAAATTCGAATTCTTAACGAAATTATTTGTTCTAAAGGGAACCTAAAATGAAAATTATAATTCTTTGCGGAAATTCCCAGTTCTATCTCAGAATTATAATTCTTTACGAAATCCCCCGTTTAAAAGTTTACGAGAATTCCTTGTCCCAATTGTCAATATTATATTTTTTTACTGAAATTACCTGTCCCAAACTCAGAATTATAATTCTTTTAGAAAATTCCTCGTCCCAAAATCAATATTCTAATTCTTTGCAGAAATTGTCTGTCCCAAATTCAAGATTATAATTCTTTACGAAATTCCCTGCCCCAAATGAAAAATTATAATTCTTCACGGAAACTCCTTGTCCTAAACTCAAAATTTCATTTCTTTACTGAAATTCCCTGTCCCAGCTCAGAATTGTTATTTTCTACGAAATCCCCTGTTTAAAAGTTTACGAGAATTCCTTATCCCAATTGTCAAAATTATATTTCTCTGCTGACATTCCCTGTCTCAAACGTAAAATTATAATTCATTACTGAAATCACCTGTCCCAACTCAGTATTATAATTTTGTACGAAATTCCCTGTTCAAAATTTAACGAGAATTCCCTGCCCCAATTGTCAAAATTATATTTCTTTACTGAAATTCCCTGTCTCAAACTCAAAATTACAATTCTTCACTAAAAACGACTGTCGCAAAGTAAAAATTATAATTCTTTACGGAAATTCCCTGTCATAAATTCAAAATTTGATTTCTTTACTAAAATCCCCTGTCCCAAACAGAAGATTATAATTCTTATAATTGAATAAAAAATTAATAATTAAATAAAAAAGAAGATTATAATTTAGACTAAACTTGTTCCAAAGTGAAAATTATAATTCTTTTAGAAAATTCCCTGTTCCAAGTCAGGATAGTTGTAATTCTTTTCGAAAATTTCCTATTTCAAGTGAGAATTATGATTTTTTCACAAATTCCCTGTTCCAATGCAGAATTAGAGTAGTAAAATATATGAAACCACTTTTAATTTGCATATAAGTAAATTCGAGATCAAGATCCCGGTCAATGAATCAAATTCCCGGTCATTTCCCGGTTTCCCGATTTCCCAGTCAGGTGGACACCCTGATTTCTTCTTTGGAGTTTTTTTTCTATTACTGGCTGATCAATTCGAGGGAATTTAAGCGCGAATTTCTTGGAACTGGAAGTAAAAGAGCACTTTTTTATTGCACTCGTGCGTTCTGAACGATACCTTCTCGAAATGTCTCAGCGATATTCTCGTGCCCCCTTCGCTAGAAATTTTATTGACATTGTAGAGAATGAAATTTGCCATTAAGTTTCGCTTTCCAAGTCTTGCTCGCAATTTCGCACTTTTATTCTCCCTTTTCTGAACGTAGGTAGTGGCGCATGTTTAGCGTGTTCCAATTTTTAACAAGCACGCGACCTGCGTATTAATATTTGAGAATGACGTTTAGAATGATAGAGTGTTTGATAAATACAGTTTAAAAATTACGCATGGAGAAAAAATATTATTTCAATTTAAATGTCATACCCCGTGAAATTCTTTTGAGTTCTAAATAAATACTTCATAAGTAGCTTTAATCACTTTCATTTAATTCCATTCAAAGAGTATAAAACCCGGGATGAGAAACTTGAAACTTGTCTAAGGAAGAAAGGTAGTTTGAAAAGGTGCTTTCTATTTTAAGGAAAGAGGAAGAAAAGAGGAAGAGCAAATTAAAACCTAACTTGAAAGAAATGGAATTTTTCAGTTTGTGCTAAGATCTAAATTCAAAATGTATTTCTTCTTTTATGAATTTAGCTTAGAAAAATGTCATTTCATGAGTTAAGTGTAATTCAATTTTAAATAGATCTTGAAACAATTATTTGTTACCCAAAAAATCTTCCTACGATTCCCATGCCATATAGTCGTCGATTACTGTTGTCGAAAATTCTGTCAATAGTGGCGGGTGATATTCTCTTTCCACCTATTTCTTTTCTCAATGTGACGCCTTCGATTGGCTGAACCTCGACGTCGGAACCTGCGAATTCGTGTCTTGATCTGAAAAATAAAAGTTTTATTTTAATTTTGGCGAACAAGTATTCCTTTTTAGAAAATTTATTTCATGATAAAATGTATTTCTGAATGTTTTGAAACATTACTGATAAAAGAGAAAATTTCAATTGCAAATAATTTCTTAATAGTGGGAAATAATTTTATTCTTAACATTTTGGTGTCACACTATAATTTGTAAACTTGTCATACTTTCAGAGAAATGAGAAAAATAAAATTATGGACAAAAACTTAGAATATCTCAATTTACGAAGTGTTTACACTATCGGTACCCGTGAAAAAATGGTCGGTACCGTTAAATAGAAAATTACCGTCACCGCCAATAAGATTTCTGGGAAAATTTGAAATGATTTATGTTTTATTTTGAAAGATTAATTATAAGTTTTGAAGATTTCAAAATATGTCCAAAAATTGTGGAAGATTTTAAGACATCTAAAACAAAATGTCTATTTTTGGAAATTTCGAACGAAAAATTTAGAAGCGTTTTAAGAATTTTGAAAGGTTTCAAGAGAATAAAAAAATTTTCTTAAGATTCCTGGGGAAATTCAAAATGATTTTTCATTTTGTAAAATTAAATTTAAGAGAAAATCGAAAAAGATCCCTAAAAATTTCAAATGATTTCCTAAAATTTCGAAAAAGAATGTGGAGATTTTAAGAAAATTTTTCAACTTTGCAAGATTACAAAATTTTAGAAATGATTCGAGTAAGTTTAAAAGATATTAAGAAGTTTTGAAAAGATTCAAAAATAATTTTAAACTCAACAAGATTTAAAGAAATTTAAAACAAAATGTAGATTTTTGAAGATTTCGAACAAAAAATTTAGAATCGTTTTAAGAATTCTGAAAGGTTTCAAGAAAACAAAAACATTTTTCAAGATTCCTGGAAAAATTGTTAGTAATATTTTATTTTGAAACATTAATTTTTAAAGAATACTTTAAAACATTTCAAAAGATTTCTAAAAATGTCAAAAAAAAATCTGGAAGATTTTAAGGCAATTTTTTTGAGTTTGAAAGATTATTTAAAAAATTCAGGAAAAATTTGATTTATTTAAAAAAATATTTAAAAGATTTGATTTTTTTAATAATTAAAAAATTGAAAAGATTTAAAAAATTAAAAACAAAATTTCGATTTTGAAAGATTTTAAAGTAAAATTTTTGGTTGAAGATTCATCATTTTAGATCAAAAATTCATCTCTTTAGTTAAAAACGTAAGTATTTTGTTGAAAATTCATGTATTTTGTTGAAAATTAATCTTCTTAGTTATAAATTAATCTTTTTGGTTAAAAAATAATATGTTTTGGTTTAAGAATTCAACTACTTTGTTGAACATTCCTCTTTTTTCTGGATGAATTCAACTGTCTTTGATTGAGAATTAAACTATTCGGTTAAAAATTGAACTTCTTTGTTGAAAATTCAATTTTTTGGTTGAAGATTCATCTTTCCAGCTGTAAATTCATTTATTTGGTTGCAAATGTAACTATTTCGTTGAAAATTCATGTATTTTGTTGAAAATTTGTCTTTTTTGATAGAAAATTATTCTTCTTGGTTGTAAGTTCATCTTTTTGGTTGACAATTAATCTGGTTCGGTTCAGGAATTCAACTATTTTGTTGAAAATTGGTCTTGTTTTCGACGAACTCAACTGTTTTTAATTTGAAATAAAAATACTTATTGATTGAAATATCAACTATAACATTTTTCGTTGAGAATTCATCTTTTTTGGTTGAAAATTCAACTACTTGGTTAAATTTGTTGGATGACATCTTTGCTGGTTATTCGAAAGATATTGGTTACAACTGACCCAAAGTATAAAATTGTAAAGATTTTTTTTCTTGTCATTGGGGCTTAAAATTTACAGTTAAACTACTTTCTTAATAATTTAATTTTTTGGTTGAAGATTCATCATTTTAATTGAAAATTCATTTCTTTGATTGTCAAGTTAAGTATTTCGTTGAAAATTCGTATTTTCGGAGTAAAAAATAAAAATATTTTGTAGAAAATTCGTCTCTTTTGAAAAAAGTTTATTCTTTCTGGCTGATACATCAATGATGATTATTACTAAATAATTTTTGAAATTTTGATTTGACAAATCTGAAATCTTCAAAAATCTTTTTGAATTTTCTCAAGAATCTTAGGAAAATTATATTTATATAACCTTGAATACAAATAAACTTAAAAATGAATAGTTAATCGAAATTTTTATTTTATATTAAACATTATTTTTCCCTTCAAATCGAAAAACTACACGCGCGCGTTGCGCGCGATGATGCTAGTGTTGGAAATTTTTAAATATCTGAAAACCGAATTTTGTAAAATTAATACTAATAAAACTGAATAGAGACCTTGAAGTATAATGATCTCTCGTGATCGATCGAGGTCTTCTTGTTTGTCCGTCGATCGTCGATCTCTCGTCTGTTTGGAACGAAAACCTGAAAATAAAAATTATTTGATGATTAAACAAAACTTTGGTATATTTGCCTTAAAAACGATTTGCCGTGATTTTTTTTTGTCAAGTTCCCAATTTATCTACGAAGTGAAACTTTTGATGTGATTTATTTTAGAAGAGGATCTATATGTTCAATAAATTTGAAGTATGAGAGTTTTATAAAGATTGAAAAAGCTTCAAGTATTGGACAAACGACAAGCGATATTTTCAGCGTCTCACCTCGATAACTCTTCTGAGGTGTCACGTTCGGTTGCAGGTGCAGGTTCCTGGAGTTCTGCAGTTGCGATGGCAACTCCTTCATCCTTTCCAGAATCTACCTGGACGTGTGATTGCTGAGGCAAGGGCGGAGAAGGTGGAGGTGGAGGTCTCTCAAAAAATGAATCTTCTTCATCCAGTCTCGCTTCCTGGGACAAAGAACTTTCGTCAGCTCGAGGAATTGACGATAACGCACCCGGTGGAAAACTTCTTGATTCCGAACGAGTCTCTGTTCTTTCCTTTGGACGTGGTCGAGTGAGTGTCTGCAATCATAACAAAAATCCAAATTAGATTTTTATCAATTGTTTGGTGATGTAGAATGAATGAAAGACGTTTAACGAATCAAGTTTATTGAGGTAGAGTGAGAGGTAGCGCACCCAGAGGTAGACCAAAGAAAGAATGGTTGGAATGTGTGAATGAAACTCTGAAGCGAAGGGATATTAGAAGTCGTAGAAATACAAAAACGTGCATGAAACGATGCATGGATGTAACGGAACAAAAGAGGTATGTAAGGATAGGGATGTATGGAGGACAATTGTTTATAAGAAGAAGAGTGAAGCCTGAAACAAAAGATTTTGGATACTCATGGGCCCTCGTGAAGAGCTTTGCTCAGTGGATGTGGTTGGGGTAAAGAGTATAGATCTTTCTATGGGTTTATCAGTCAGTTTGAGTATTCATGTGTGAATCGTGATGTATGATGATTATGTGAAGCTCTTCACCTAGGCTAATTACTAGAGAGATTGATCAGCGAACCGTGTCGGATCGGTGCTGTGGGACGAGAGTGTCGTTTGAATGAACAACACGCGATGACTTCTAGACTGATCTAAAACCTATCCCATCTCTTGCACATCCCTTACTCATCCCTGATTTTATCTGATTTTATTTTCTTCTTGAATCAAAACCAATAGAATCAACTAATTAAAAAACTAAAGAGGGAAAAATTCTTTACATTCGCTTAGCCCTTTTTTCTTTCCAATATTGTAAATATCTTGGGGTTTTTGCCGGAAGTGGAAAACAGCGAGGGGTCGATTTGACAATGAAAAATACGCTTTTCTTCCCTCACGAGCCGTTAAAGCGACTACATTCTTTGTGACTTCTGTATTTCTCATCTTCAAACTGTAAATATCTTCCACTAACCAACCGGAAAAAGCCCAAGAACACTTGACGCCACTTAACGATCAAAGAATAGGACACAATTTTCTCCAAGCTTCCAAGTCACGATTCATCCATACATAAGAGGAAATTTTTTTTACTCCTGAAATTAAAATTTATTCAAGGTGTCTACTTAATGTCGAGGAAAAAATTCCCTGACATTTCCAGGTTTTTTAGGTATTTCTAGATTTTTCCAGATATAATTTTTCTTAATAAGGAGCCACTTGCGAGGTTCATTTGATAAGTTTGGTAAAAAAGCAAGTAAATTTTTTTTTTTTCAATGAAAAGTTCGCTTTTATTTTTCAAGACAGTCTCCTTCGAAGGCTACACATTCAGTCCAGCGAGATTTCAATTTTTTCATTCCTTCAGAAAAGTAAGATTTCTCGAGGTCTGCAAAATACGCATTTATGGCATCGATTACTTTTTCATTAGACGAGAATCTTTTCCCACCGAGCCAGGTCTTCTAGTTGGGGAACAGAAAGAAGTCGCACAGAACCAAGTCTGGAGAATAGGGCGGATGAGGAATCAATTCGAAGTCCAGTTCGTGTATTTTTGCCATTGCGGTTGCGGAGGCGTGAGTCGGTGTGTTGTCGGGATGAAACAGCACTTTTTTGTGCGCCAATCGTGGCCGTTTTCTTTGTAGCTCGGCCTTCAAACGGTCCAATAATGATACATAGTACGTTCCTGTTATAGCTTTACCCTTCTCCAAGTCATCAATGAGGATAATTCCTTAGGAATCCCAAAATACTGTGGCAATCACCTTCTCAGCTAACAAAACAGCCTTCGCCATCTTTGGCGCAATTTCACCAGGCAGTATCTACTGCTTAGACTGCTGCTTTGTCTCGGGTGTATAGTGCTGGATCCAGATTTCGTCCATAGTCACGAATCGACTAAATATCATAAAGCTTTTGAACCCCGCCTGACTTTCATCTTAAAAAAATAATTATAATTCTAAAAAAGAATTAAACTTTGGAATTTGTTCATGAATATTTTCAAAAACAATCACTTTGTTCATTAAACAAACCATTCATATTTAGTAAGTATTTCTAAATAAATTTTTAATGATTCAAAGTTCATCTGCAGTGTTTTCGCTCCATTAAAAAAAATACTTTGATTTTTTTTGATTTTCCAATTTCTTTATTAATATCATATTTTGTGAATGAAAAAATTAAAAATCGGCAACCTAACGTTTGTTAGGAATTTTATACTGAGTAATTTAAAAGAAAAGAAGAAGTGCATCGGTTAAGATTTGCGACTTGCAGCTTTATTTGTCCGTCAAATTCCATTCCTGAAACACTGTGCCGCATATCGGGCACATTTTTTTAAAAATTCAAGCAACTGGATAACTAGAGATTAAGAGCGTTGGATAAAGGGGACTTAAGGCATTTTTTTGGGTGCCCACAATTATGACCACGGCCCTG
>JAUMHM010000049.1:280548-301176 GCA_032362435.1 Melikaiella ostensackeni
ATATTGAAACCTAACACAACAATGTACAAAATAAAAAAAAGAATAGAATTGATCTGCTAATTTGAACTGGTGATATTGGATTTCAAGTGTGAGGATATCGGCCGATATCCAGCAAATTACTAAAATTTGAAAGATTCATGTTTTCAAAAATACACTGTTTTGAACGAAATCTCGATATACGTGTCGGCTCATTTCTCCTGTACAAATTGTAAAAAAATTTTCAGGCAAATCTGAATCATGAAGTCAAAAAAAGTGTTCGGTTTGTAAAAGAATGTCTCAAATATGAAAAAAAATCAAATGAGTTAATTAAATTTGGAGTAAATTAGGAAATATTCTAGAGAATCCAAAAGAATTTGATGGAATACCTGAGAATTCAAGGTGAATTTAAAAGACTTCACAGTGAATTAAAAAAATTAAGGAAAAACTGAGAAAAATCCATTGAATTGAGTGGAATTGAGCGATTTAAGAACAATTCAAGTAAATTCAAGAGAATTCAGGGAGAATTAAAGCAAATTCCAAAGAAATCATGATAAACTCATAAGAATTCATAGTGAATTCCAAACCAATTTAAATAAAATGAAAGAAATTTAAAAAATTCAAAATATTCCATTTATTTCAGTAAAATGAGAGTGAATTTAGAAGAATTCAAGAAGATTCGACGGAATTCATACGAATTCGAAGTTAATATAAAAGAATTCAGCGCGCTCTTAAAATAATTCATGTGAAGGGTTTTAAAAAATTCAAGTGAACTGAAAACACTTAAGAAAAAAATTATTTGAATTCTTTAAATTTGGAGTAAATTTAGAAGAGTTTAAGGAAATTCAAAAGCATTTGAGAAATTGCATAAGAATTCAAGGTGAGTTTAGAAGACTTCATGATAAATTGAAAAAAAAACAAAAAAAAAATGAAGAAAAATCCGTTTAATTGAGTAGAATTGTGCGGATCTAGAAGTAAATTAAAAAAAATTCAAGTAATTTGAGAAAAATTCAAATGAATTTACAAGAATTTAGGGTATAATAATAAGAATTCAGGGTGGATTTCAAATAAATTAAAATGAATTGAAAAAAATCAACAAATCCAAAATATTCCATTGATTTCAGTAAAATTGAAGGGAATTCAAAGCAATTAAAGGGCACTCGATGAAATTAATAAATAATCAAGGTAAAGTTTTAAAAAATCCGAATGAACTGAAAACAATTTAAAAACATTGAAAAATCAATTGAATTCATTAAATTTGAAGTGAATTTAGAAGGTTTCAAGGTGATTAGAAATAATCTGATGGAATGCCTAAGAATTCAAGGTGAGCTTAAAAGGATTCGCGGTGAATTAACAAAAAGATAAATAAAAAACAAAAAAATCAATTTAATTCATTACAATTGAGCGAATTTAGAACAGTTCAAGAAAAATTCAAAACGATTTGGGGAGAATTCATAAAAATTGATCATTCAACCGGATTTGAAGAATTTAGGATAAATTAGTAAAAATTCAGGGCGAATTCCGAATGAATTCAAATAAATAGAAAAAATTCAAAACATATAAGATAATCCATTCATTTCCAGAGAATCCGATGAAATTCATACAAGTTCAAAAGTCGATTCAAAATCATACAGGGTGAATTAAAAAAAATCAAGAGAATTCCATAGAATGTAAAAGAATAAAAAATAATTCAGGATAAATTAATAAAAATTCAGGGTGAATTTCAAAAAAATTTCAATTGAATCGAAAAAAATTTAACAAGCCCAAAATATTCCATTGATTTCAGTGAAATTCGAATGAATTTAGAAGAATTCAAGGGAATTCAATAAAACTCGTACGAATTCAAGAAGAATCAAGAACAATTCAGGGTGAATTAAAAAAATAAAAATAATTTAAAAGAATTCAATCGAATTTATGGAAATTCAGAAGTAGGTATAGAACAAATAGCTATAGCACTATTTAATAACATTATTGAATGCAGGTCAATTCGGCCCATTTGGTCCAATTCTACTCATTTCAATGGATTTTGACTTTTTTATTTATTTTTTTTTAAATCACCGTGAGGCTTTTAACCTATTCGGTCAAATTCTACTCATTTCAATGGATTTTGACTTTTTTTATTTATTTATTTTTTTTTATTCACCGTGGAGGCCTTTAAACTCACCTTCAATTCTTAGATATTTCATGAAATTCTTCTGAATTTCCTTGAGTTTTTCTTAATTCACACCAAATTAAAGGAATTCAATGAATTCTACTTAGGGGCCGTTCAAAAAATGTCTGCAGTCAAAGTCTGAGCTTAAAATAAAAAAGTCATAAAAATTCAAAAAAATGTTCATACCTACTTCCGTGAGTCATAACTTGACAAAATTTTGAAATTTTGACTATTATTACAATATCTTTTTAAAGAATTGACACAAACATTTTGTTTTAGAGTCTCTGGACGCAGAAGTAACAAACAACAAGTGGTCTATTATTTCTTCACGGTAATTTATTTATAAAAGGAATAATACATATTATTTTATAAAATAAAAAATTTATTTGACTTTTAATAAGAGTTATCTCTTATGCATGCCTCGGACGCATTTGAGAAATTCAATTAGTGTCAATAGTAAGCAATTGTTTGAATATTATCTTGAGGGATTAACTATTTTTGTAATCTGGTATACAATATTCATCTCCCATAAAATCGTGTGAAATCCTCTTTTGAAATTTCATTTCATTTCATTCATTCCTTGAAGTTCTCTAGAAACCCGTTGAAACCCCTAAAAGTGCCTTGAAATTTCATTTCATTTTATTCACTGGATAACATTTCAAATTTTTCGCAAATGATTTATCTGAAATCCTACGGAAATCTTTGAGAACTCTTAAAAAATTTGTAAATGTCGTTAAATTACTTGAAATTTTTTAAAATACCGTAAACTCTTTGAAATCTTTCAAAGTCTCTTTAAATTGATGAAAAAAATCCCACAAAGTCAGATAAAGTCCTTGAAATCTTTTAAAATACTATTAAAACTTTGAAATCCTTTACAATCCACTGCAATCTTTTAAAAACCCTCGAATTCAATTAAAATCTTCTGAAATCTATAAAAATTTCTCATAATCTTATGGAATCTTTTAATTTCTTTTGAAATCCTACGACTAACTAGAATATCGTATAATTCCTTGAAATCTTTTAAATCTTATGAAATCTTATGAAATCGTTTGAACCCTTTAAATACACTATATTCAAGAAAATCCTTTGGAAGCTTTAAAATCCCTTAAATCATTAAAATCTTCTGAGACCCCACAAAATTCCATGAAATCCTCTGAGATGTCCAAAAATCCCATGAAGTCCGTAGAAATCCCTAGAACTCCCTAAAAATTTCATTCTATCTCATTTACTCCCTAAAGTTCTGTGAAAATTCTTTAAATTTTCCTAAAATCCCTTGAAAATACTTCGAAACCCCACGAGCTGTCTCAACTTTTGTAATGTCTTTTCGAATCTCTTCAGAAAATTTGAAAACATCAAAATCCCTTGAAATCTTTTGCGATCTTGTAAATATTAAAATCTTTTGAAATTTCGATTTTTGGGTTGGCGATTGTTATCTCATCCAATCAGCAAAGAAGTGTGAATATATGTTCAAAGGCAAAATGAAAAAATAGTTGCATCAGCGTGCAATTTGAAAAAATAGTAGCATTAGTGTCATTTTTTCAAAAAAGTAAAATAGATGCATCATTCAAAAAGTGTCAAAAAGTGTCAATAGTGTCCAGAGTCTGAGACCTGAATTTAATTAGCGTTTGTGAAAAAATGTCAGAAAAAGTTTGACGTATTTTTTGAACGGCCGCTTATTTCTTTTAGACTAGCACCAAATAAATTCTCTGCGTATTTGCCATCTGAAAATTCCAAGAACTAAGAGTAAGCTCTTGTATTTTATGTGTATAAATATTTGTGTTATTTTTCAGGCGATTGCCTCTTTCTTCGAAGGCACCTGGCTAGACTGAATTTAGTCTGATCCCATACTTTAGCCGAAGTTTATGTCGTCGTATAAACTCAGTAAACATAGTCTATAGTCTACGACGTCCAGCTCAGACGAGGAAATACTCGTACAATAGTGAAGGCAATAACTTTACGAAGGCGAGTAAATTTCATACAATCAGAAGTAAAGGAGAAAAGAAACCAATCAACTGAATTCAAATAATATATCTTTGGGCAAATAAAGTTTGAAATTATTTATATAAAAATGACAGTAAAGTTTTTTCTACACAAATCATTTTTGCCACGGACACGAACCCATTTAGCATGGATCGAAACCATTGAAGACTTTTGAGGTCGATAAATGTCGATAAGAGGAATCGTCAGAAATTAGATGTGTTCTTCTAGCACGAGTGGCATTAGAAATCACTGACTTTTAAATATGACAACTCGGTTGGAAATAAGGCTGGATATAATTTTTTTGAATGGTAAGAAAGCCTATGAAATTCCTCATCGAATGACCCTTAGTCGATATATTTCTGACTTTTGATCAGGATCTATCACGAGAGAAGTCTTTTAAAAAATCCAATGATTTCTCGAATTTTATACCTCGACTTTAACTCGCGTCATGATCTAGGAAAGTTGTGGTAAAAAATTTTTATTTACGAGATGTAATTTTTGAAATCTCACCTTTAATTGAGGCTCATAAAAATCAAGAAATCTTCACGGGTTCCCGAGACATGACTAAAAATATCCAAGCGTGTCGGCGTCAAATTCTAGTCGGCTTAAGCCGCGAGGCCGGCCAACAGTGGCTTGAGCCGACTGAAATTCGACGCCGATACGCTTGAACATTTTCAGTCATAACTTAGGAACCCGTGAGGATTTTTTAAGGTTTATAGGCTTAAATTAAAGACATGATTTCAGAGATTACGTCCTATAAATTTCAGATTTATGCCACAATTATCCTAGGTCATGATACGAGTTGAAGTTGAGGTATAAAATTCGAGAAATTATTAGATTTTTTTTAAAGCTCCTCACGTGATAGATCCTGTTAAATGAGTCAGAGATATCTCTACTAGAAACCGTTTGACGCGGAATTTCATGGGCTTTCCAACGGGTTTTAATCAAAATATTTTGCTTTATTCCTGACCAAGTTATCGTGTTTCAAAATCATCAGTGATTTTAGTGCCACTCGCGCTGGCCGTGTGGATGATTTCCGACGGTAGTGTAGGTATATACAGGGGTTTTTTTTTCATCTTGAGACATCGAAATATCTCAAGAAATACGCATCCAACGAAAAAAGTGTCCGTAATGAAAACTTCTCATTTTCAAGGGGGAAAAGCGACGCTGCAAAAATTTACCCCACACCCCATCCCCTGAGGGCGCCAGGGGGGTAATTTTAAATTTGCAAATGAGAACATATATTTTTATTGGAGAATCAGATTCTCCATTAAAAAACATGTAAGTTTTATTTGAAAAAATTTTTTCGATTCGCATTAGATGGCGACGCATTTGCAAAAAATGACATTGTTGACTATTCAAGAAATGCGCTTCCAAACGAAAGTAAAACGAAGATTCTCATTTCTCCATTTTATTGAAACAAAAAAAAAGAAGACTTTGAATGAATTTCCCCAGAATTTTAAATTTATTCTTGAATGGCGCCAGGTACAGGATTTGGAATGCGGGAGTCGCATCCACATTCCACCCCTGGTGAACAACCCTCGGTTGCGCCTGTGCCTGCGCGACTTCAACCCGCCTTGCTTCCTCGTCGTCTGTACCGCCGATCCTTGATGGTAGTTGATACTCCAAGCGAAGTCACTCCTTCCTCCATTTCTCTCTTGTCCTCAAATCTCGGTGAATGGCGACAAAAAAACCCAAAAGAATTAGCAGGAGTGACTCTTTCTCGCTACGAGAGACCCATGAGAGTGTACCCAACAAAAAAATAATAAAACATAGTAAAAAAAATACAAGAAATCAAATTGATTGGCCCTCGACCGAGCCTCATTCTCTCGCGGATATTTTTTCCAAGAGAGGAGGAGCTCTTTACAAATAAATGAAAACAACAATAAGACAAAGTAATTCGCAGGTGAAACCTGGAACATTACAGAAGATAATAAAGAGAAATGGTCGGTTTCTTTGGGTTAAATTGGGTGTCTTAGTTTATTTAATTTGGGTGGTTTGGCTGTGCTGCTTGCGATCGTTTGGGTTTGATTGGTCGTCGCTGTATTCCCTCATTATTTTTACAATGGAGGCTTTATCTGTATAAGAGAAAATTGAAATCATTCGCATTCATGGAGAAAGCGTCAGAAATATCGAAGATGCTGTCACTCTTTATGCTTAACGTTTTTCAGATAGGGTACGGTTACGCGCCACTTTTTACTGGTTTGTGAACAAATTCACCACTGACGGAAGCGTACAAGCAAAAAAAAGGAATCGTCGAAAAGTTATTACTGAAGTCAATAATGAAATCGCGATATTAGCCGCAGCCGCTCATGACCCCCATGTTAGTACTCGACAACTAAGCCGTGATTCCTGAATGTCTCTAACCAGTATTTGGGAGGTATTAAAATGTTATAAATATCACCCCTTTCATATTTCACTGCATCACGAACTTCATGACAATGATTTTCAGAAACGAGTGACATTTTGTCAATGGGCGCTTCAGCAGATACAAGGAAACTCGAATTTCTTTTTTCAAGTATTGTTCTCAGACGAGTCGCCTTTCACGAACCACGGTACGGTTAATCGACATAACGTGCATTATTGAAGTGTTGAAAACCCACACTGGTTGCGCGAAGTTGAGCGTCAGCGTCCTTGGTCCGTCAACGTTTGGTGTGGAGTAATTAGAGAACAACTTACAGGTCCGTATTTCATTGATTGTAATTTAAACGAAGGAAAATATTGTAACTTTTTGAAAAATAAACTTCCAACATTGCTTGAAGACCTAAGCTCGGAAGTGCGACAGAACATGTGGTTTCTATATGACGGTTGTCCAGCACACTATTCGGCAATCGCACGTCCAGTACTGAATCGCGAATTCAACGGTCACTGGATCGGTCGAGGAGGTCCGGTAAATTGGCCTGCCAGATCGCCAGACCTTACGTCGCCGGATTTCTTTTTGTGAGGTTATTTAAAGAATCTAGTTTATCAAGAAATGCCAACAACTCGAGAGAACATGAAACAGCAAATGAGGACTGCTTATGACCAAATAATACCAGACACACTCCGCAGTTGTGTGCAAAGTTTGCAAGCGCGGATCAACAAGGGCATTGAAGTGAGAGGACACCACTTCGAGCACTTGATGTAAAATGTTCATCAAAAACAAGCAGCCCGATGGTGAGAGGCGAGGGGACTCACCGAAAACAAGCAGCTCGATGGTGAGAGGCGAGGGGACTCACCGAAAAAAAGCACCCCGATAGTGAGAGGCGAGGGGACTCACCGAAAACAAGCACCCTGATAATGAGAGGCGATGGAACTTACCGAGAACAAGCACCCCGATGGTGAGAGGCAAAGGGACTCACCGAAAAAGAGCACCCCAAAGGGAACAGACAACTACTGCGTCCACGCCGTTGTTCCTGGGTAGTGCTAGAAGTAGTTATTTCATTGACTGCTTACATACCTGGAGTCAAAATGAGAAGCCTGCGTTTTAAAAATAAAATTGAGGTTTCTAATTTTTCTACTCCACTTTAACCCTCTTTCCAGACGGGTGGAGGTTGTGTCAAAAATTCAATTGATTACAATTGAATAGCTCTCCTGAAAACTATCAACACGTCTTTTTTATCTTTCATACCGCCCCAGGAGGTGGAATGTGGCGTAAATTCTTGCAGCGTCACTTTTCCCCCTCAAAAATTAAAAGTTTTTATTACGGACATTTTTTTCGTTGGATGCGTAATTCTCGAGATATTTCGATGTCTCAAAATGAAAAAAATACCCTGTATGAGACTAGAGTTTGTAAGATTGTGACGGAAGAAAGTAGAGGGATATCCTGAGTCATTGCATACGTGACGGAAACCATAGGATGGAGACCATATACCTGTCTTCCTGGGAACCATAATGTAAGGGTACTTGCAACAAGAGAGCTGAGATGAGCAAGAAGAGTGAGGTCAAAAGAAAATAGCTTACAGCACGAACGATTTATGTACTTTGAGTGCTGCAATCCATTGCACTGTATTTTACTCTCTCAGGCTTCTCCACAAATTGGGAAATGCTAAAAAAGCTTACTAGGGCAAAGGCACCAATTACAAAGAGCGATACATTTGTCATTAAATGAGTCCTCAATTAAGCTTTTGAATCATAAATATTAAGTGAGCACGCCAAATTATTTCAAGGAATTATTCAAAAGTATAATTGACTTTTAAATTACTTTTAAGTATAGCTAACCACAATTCAATTCTCGTCCACAAAATAATTAATCCTCACTTTATTGAATGAGCAGAATGAGAATACAAAACAAAAAATTGTTAACCTTTTGAACGACAGCCTTTATATAACATATTACTCTGAATTTCTTCTAATTCAAAAGAAAGGAGGAAATAGATTGTCCATAATTGAATAAAAATGTACATTTGCAGCTGGCTTACAATAGTTTCAATTTCACGTTTTCCACATGACTGAATTTAAGTGACCTATATCTTTTCTCTTAGTCTAGCGAGTCGATGTAGAGTGCATTTGAAACACAGAAGCTCAAGTTTCTTCCCGAGTTTGTAACCTGCTCGTATAAATATCCTGTTTCAATAAAAGTTTGCAAGAAGCAAACAAACTATGTTATAATTTCTGAGATACAAAATCCTACTTATCGCGAATCGCGTATACAATAATGTTATGGAAATTAGGGTTGGAAATTCTATTTGCAGAACTCTGTGATTTACTCACTTAAGTGCTTCTGAAAGTGGAATGAAAAAGTTCTGTTAATAGGTAGAGTTTTTTAAACTCATGTTTGTTAATTTGAAACTTCTACATTTAAACGATTGCGCTACGAAGAAAGTGTAAATAAAAATCGTAAAAGGTAACGTTTTCAAGTTTGAATTTTCCATTTTTTACAACAAAGCACAGCAGCTGCTAAACGCAGTAAGCCCTTCGAACCGGAAAACACGAAAAATATATTCGTTGGAAAGTTCCGGTGCAGTTTTACAGTTGTACCGCATATCTCTGCCGGCTGCCCATTTCTGCATACATGAACGCAAATGATAAACACATGTGCGCTCATTTATGCATACCCACACAGAATCGCGCCCTGGTCGTAATACCATCGTATTTCTCCTTTATTTTCGTTTATCTACGGGTCGCGATGCACCCGGAGAATTTATGATGTGCATTTGCTATCGACATCCGAGTCAAAAGTTCTGAACCTGCTTCCCCGATGGCGCGATATCGTCGGATTCCCTACACCAAGCTTACTTGCTTTTCTACCCCTAGTCGCTCTTCTTTTCCTACCTGTCGTAAACTGTACTTACACACGTCAATAGTCTCATGAAGAATCGAAAAAGTTTCCTTCATTGTAACTGACCCCTTTGACTCTCGATAAAAACATTTTTGTATAAAATCTCAGGGTCTAATTTCAAGCAATAGAAAGGTTGTAATTAAAATAGACTCTAGTAGACTGATAGATATCGGAGTCAGTAAAACAGGCTAGAGTGTGATCAATCATGGCCATTTAAGAGTCAGTAGTACAGGTCCATTTTTAGTCATAAAGTCGATAAATAGTCTCTCTTTTATTATCAATAAACACATTTTTGTATAAAACTTCAAGGTCTAATTCCAAGAAATCATGATTCGCGGTAGCGAATCACCGCCAAGTACTAGAAAAGACTAGAAGTTCCAAAATACCCATACGAGAAAAAAATCTGCCATGAAGAACGAAATAAGAAAAAGAAAAAAATCGCTACTGGGAGTTAATATCTGTAACATGAATGACTTCGAACACTAACAGTTGAATATCACAGTCAATTTATGATGTATTTTGATAAGGCTTGGTTGGTATATGAAACCGACCAAAGTACAAAGATTCTGTTAGTTTGGAAAGTATTAATTGAAAATTGAAGAAATGAGCTATAATCGAACTTTAAAAAAAATTTCTTTACAAAAAGTCGTATGCATGTTATAATTTTAATTCAATGATTGTAAAACTTTGACAATATATCTCATATTACGATTTTATAAATTAATCAGGACAAAATGAATTCGCAGTTGCATCAGTTGAGAAAAGAAAAGTTAAAAGCGTGATTTTTGAAATGCAGGCCAAGGTACAGCTTACATGCTTTAACCAAATGAACTTAAGCTCTTTTTTCAGAATACGTCATCAAATTCTAAAAGTAGTTTCAATGAATTTAAAATAAATTGATTTAGAATGAAATTTTTTCGTTTTTTAGTCATTTTCACTCATATTTTGACGATTTCTAACATGCAGACGCACCTGCAGCCGCACTGTAAAAACTAGAGATGTTTTTTTACGGTATCATTTTTTGCGCGCCTTGTTTTCGAACAGGATATCTTAATTCTGTTATTATTAATGTAAAACAAATAACTTTGGGATCTCGTCAGTGATCTCATTTTAGTGCCACTCGAGACTGTTTTATTCTGAGTCTTACTTTAATTCCTGAAATTAACCCGGAAATAATTCCCTGTTTTTATAGTGCGAAACCAATCGATCGATTTCGATGAAACTTTGCATAAATATAGTAAATGAGGTGTACATACGAGTATGCCGCTTTTTTAGGACAAAGTGATCCATAAACATACCACAGAGTTAGGTTTGAATTTATATGAAAAAATTAACAATTTTTAAAATATGCAAACACAAACCTATTATCGACTATGTCATACTGATTTACTATATTCTTGGAGAAAATTTTTCACAATAATTGTTGTATAAGTTTGAATGATATTAATTGAAAACTGGAGAGATCCGTTGACCCTAAAATTAATAAAAAATGCTTGAGAAAAAGTCGACTATAGATGAAAATTTCATACTAATGTTGTCAGAAAAATTTATTACTGTATGTGGATTTGTTATTATTGCGAAAAAAATGAATGAAATCCTACCAAAAAATATGAAATCTAAAAATAATGCCAAGTATAATTAGTAGAAAATTTATAAATTGAAGAGTTTTTTAATAAGAGGAATTAGTGCAATGAATAAGTTTATAAAATAATTTTTTTGTATGATAAAAAAAATAAATTAATAGTGCAGAGGAATAAAAAAAAACATTTGGCGGGCCTGTGATATAATGATTTATTGTAATCATAATTATTATTGTTATGTTGGCACACTTATGCTTATTATTTAAAGAAAATAGTAGGCCCACCAAGTTTTTTAGTACCTTCACACTATCAATTTATTTTCCTTATTAAACAAAAAATTAACTGATAAACTAATTCACTAAACTAATTTCTTTGATCAAAAAACACTTGTATTTATAAATTTCCTAATATTCGTACTTAGCATTCTTTTTTGATTCCATAACTTTGATTATCTTTAACATAAATAAATACAATATTAATGACGGAAATTTTTCACACATAGTGTTTTTGGTGGCAGAAATGTATAAATTATAACAAACTCCAGTGGTATAGGTCAGCGTACAGCCAGCCACAGGAGCCAGTAGTACAGGCCAGGGTGTGGTCAGTCACAGCCATTTAGGAATCACTACAGGTCGTCAGTCTTTAGTCATGAAGTCAATAGTCTCGTAAAGAATTGAAGAAGGTTCCTTCATTGTGAACTTACTCGTTTTATTCTTGATAGAAACATATTTGAATAAAATCTCAAATTCTAGTCTCAAGAAATAGAAATGTTTGAATTAAAATAAGATCCAGTAGTACATGTCAACGTATAGCCAGCCACATAATTCAGTAGCAATGGCCAGAGTGAGATAAGCCACATTCATTTAGGAGTCAGTAGTACAAATAAATCTTAAGTCACAAAGTCAATGGTTTCATGGAGAATCGAAAAAGTTTCGTTCACTGTGAACTGATCCCTGTTATTCTCAATAAAAACATTTTTGTGCAAAATTTCGTGTTCCAATTTCAAGAAATAGAGAGGTTTAAATGAAAATGAATTCCAGTAGTGTAGGTCAACGTATAGTCACACACGGGAGTCAGCAGTACAGGTAAATTCTTAGTTATAAAGTCAATAAACTCATGAAGAAACGAAAAAATTTCCTTCATTGTGAACGGACTCGTTTTATTCTCGATAGATACATATTTGAATAAAATCTCAAATTCTAGTCTCAAGAAATAGAAATGTTTGAATTAAAATAAGATCCAGTAGTACAGGTCAACGTATAGCCAGCCACATGAGTCAGTAGCAATGGCCAGAGTGTGGTCAGTCATAGCTATTTGGTAGTCTGTAGTACAGGTCAATTTTCAGTTATAAAGTCAATAAACTCAAGAAAAATCGAAAAAGTTTTCTTAATTGTCAACTGACCCCTTTTATTCTCGATACAACCGTATCCGTATAAAATTTCAAAGTCTAGTTTCAAGAAATAGAAATGTAGAAATTAAAATGAACTCCAGTAGTATAGGTCAAGATGGTCATCCACGGAAGTGGATTTAGGAGTCAGCAGTACAGGTCAATCATTCGTCATGCAATATTTTCAATGAACCATCTCCGGTTAAGAATTCTCAAGTGTCAAGGTATCGAATTGACAAGAGCTGTATCATTTCAACAAAAAGTAATAAATTACAATAATTAATTGTGAACTGACCCCTTTTATTCTCGATAAAAACATTTTTGTATAAAATTTCAATGTCTAATTTTAATAAATAAAAAGGTTTTGATTAAAATCAACTGCAGTAGTACAGGTCAACGCATAAATAACTGAGGGAGTCAGTAGTACATGCCAGAGTGTTGTCAGCCCAAGCCATTTGGGAGTCAATAGTGCAGGTCAATCTTTCGTCATCCAATTTTTTTAAACGAGCCATCTTCGGTTGAGTATTTTCAACTGTCAAGGTATCGAATTGACAAGAGCAGTTAAATTTCAACAAAAAGTAATAAATTAGAATAATTCATTGTGAACTGATCCCTTTTATTCGCGATAAAAACATTTTTGTATAAAATTTCAATGTCTAATTTCAATAAATATAGGGGTTTAGATTAAAATTAACTCCAGTAGCATAGGTCAACGCATAGACAACCAAGGAAGTCAGTAGTATATGCTTGAGTGTTGTCAGTCCTAGTCATTGGGAAGTCAATAGTACAGGTAAAACTTTAGCCATGCAATTTTTTTAAACTGACAAGAGCTGTTAAATTTCAACAAAAAGTAATTAATGACAATAATTCGTTGTGAACCGAGACCTTTCATTATCGATAAAAACATTTTTGTATAAAATTTCAATATCTAATTTCAATAAATAGAAAGGCTTTGATTAAAATCAGCTCCAGTAGTATAGGTCAACGAATAAATAACTAAGGGAGTCAGTAGTACACGTCAGAGTATAGCCAGAACCAGTTATTTAGGAGTCAGTAGTACAGGTCAATCTTTAGCTATTCAATTTTATTAAACGAGCCATCTCCGTTTAAGAATTCCTGAATGTCAAGAGATCAAATTGACAAGAGCCGTTAAATTTCAATAAAAAGCAATAAATTACAATTATTCATTGCGAACTGGCCCCTTTTATTTTCGATAAAAACATTCTTGTATAAAATTTCAATGTCTAATTTCAATAAATAGAAAGGTTTTTATTAAAATCAATTCCAGTAGTATGGGTCAACGCGAAGACAACTAATGGAGTCAGTAGTACACGTCAGAGTGTGGCCAGACCCAGGCATTTAGGAGTCAGTAGTACAGGTCAATCTTTAGTAATAGAATTTTTTTTATGAGCCATCTCCGTTTAAGAATTCCTAAATGTCAAGGCATCAAACTGACGAGAGCTAGTTAATTTCAATAAAAAGTAACAAAATACAATAAAGCAGTCATTTACCTGACGACAGCACAGTTTGAAAAAAAATAGTAAAAAATAAAATGGTGAAGTCGAATTGTAATTTGGGGAACAGTATTCAAACAAAGGGTAGATTTTCCTTTGCAGAATAAGAGAGCGAAACGTCGACTGATTTTATTGCGGTCGACGAGCACTTTTTTTAAAAATAACGATTAGGCACGTACACCAGAAATTACGACATTGCCTTAATTGCAATCCGGCTAACGTAAAGCCAGGTCGCTCCAACCAGTTGGATAATTAACGATTAAGACTCGTGCGCAGGATTTTATACCGTTGAGGGGAGCCTAGCAGACCCAAATACAGTACAATAAACACTGCTAATGTTAATTTCAGCGAGTCGAGTACGAAATGAAATTTTCCTCGATTTTATATACCATCCCCCCTCTCCACAATCGATCGCGTTCCCGATTGCGTGAATATAATTAATGAGGTAATTTAATTATACCTATAAAACGCAGATATGAACCCTTCAGATAGTAGAAAATTAATGTTTGGTTTATACCATCAATCTCAAATTTATTAATTTCTAAGTACCTATTATTCAATCAATAACCTGATTTTGTAAATAATTTACATCACGAGTGCAAGAAATTTTACCGGTTGATGTTTAAAGCAAGAATATTATTTTAAATTACAAGGCACATTTGTTTAATTATTAAACTTCAAATCAACCTTTCATTTTGTTAACTCAAAGGATATGCCAGAAGTCAAATATACTGAACAATATAGAAAGTTTAATTTAATTTCTACAATTAAATTTGCTTTTCAAGTCTTTTTAACAAAGTATAAATTTTTACACTCGCTTATTTATCGCATCGATTCTTCGACTTTTCTTTATTTATCAGAGCCATTCTTCGATGAAGTTTTCATTGAGAATGTGAGAAGTGGTTTTCATTTCATTTAATCGGCTTAAAAGATTCAAAAGTCAACTTCTTCAGGCGTACATTTTTACTTTGCTTTCCGAGACATCTATCAACAGATAATTGCCGAAGATAAAAAAATGCAATTTTCTCGATAATTATTGAAATTGGGGAAAAAGTTGCATTTAATTATTTATAATAAAAGGTGAAATACATTCCTATGAGAGTAAAGACTTGTCATCCTTCAGGAATTCAGAAACTTCATGAAAAAACATAAATTGCGCTGAGCACTTCGTATAATTTTAAGAATGACTACACAACGTGGAGAAGGCGTAATTATAACGGGTCGGAAATGCCAGGATAAGCGAATTTTCCTCCTTAATTCTTTCCTTCTGCTTGACTCAAATCTCGTGGACCCCCGTGAGGATTTAATTTTTCCCAGACAATCTACCCGACACCCCACGAGCTCTCTGATTTACTCTTAATGGTATGTCATGATTATTTGGATTCTCGCGACTGTCGCCGAGAATCGCGAGGGGTTGAGAAAATCTCATTTTCTTCAAATAAATAAAGAAAAAAAATTCTTCAACTCTACAGAATAATCTCTCCGGGATCCAGACAATACAATGTAAAACTACTTACTTAATAATTTTTATCGTCTCATTTAATACATTCAATACAAGTTATAAATATAACAGTAATGGAAAGTAATTAGTTCCTTTTGACTAGTTACTTTTTTTGGTACCGATAGTGGTAACGAAGTTATGACAGTCATTTTTTTTTTATTGCAACTATTTTTTCATTTTCACTATAAAAAATGTGGCGGCAGATAGCCATAGAGATTTATAGCCCATCATAGGAAAATTCCAATTTTTCTCTCACCCTAGAATTCCAAATATTCGAAATTCTATCGAAAAAATTTTAAAAAGAAAAAAATGTTAGTTTCAGAGTTGAGCATTCATTTATTTGGCTGAAAATTCAACTATTACTCGCTGAAAATTCTTTTTTCTTCGGTTAAAAATTTTATTACTTGGTTGAAAATTTAATCGTATTGTTCAAAATTCAACAACTATGATAGAAAATTGTTCTATTCGTTTGAAAATTCAACTGTTTTGTTGAAAATTTGTCTTTTCGGGTTGCAAATTTGGATAGTTCGGCAGAAAATTCAATTATTTGATTGAAAATTACCTTTTTTGATGAAAATTCATATTTGCGGGTTGAAAATTCATCTCTTTTGTTGGAAATTCGTTCTTTATTCAAAAATAAAATATTTTTTCGTTGAGAATTTATCTTTTGTCGTTGAAAATTAAATATTTCAATTGAATATTTAACTATTCCATTTTTGGTTGAAAGTTATATTTTTTAGTTGAAAATTCATGTATTTTGTTGGAAATTCGTCTTGTTTTGGTAAGCAATTTCATTGAAAATTTAACTATTTTCTTGAAAATTCGTTTTTTTTTGGGTTTCAAAATTAATTTTTAACAAAAAATTGAACTATTCTATTTTTGATTCAAAATTGATCTTTTCAAGTTGAAAATTAATTAATTTGGTTGAAAATTCATGTATTTTGTTGATAATCCATATTTTTTGTAGAAAATTAATCTGTTTGTTTGAAATTACCTTTTTTGTTGAAAATTCAACTGTTACGTAAAAAATTAGTCTGTTTTCGTTGAGGATCCAACAATTTTGATGAAAATTCAACTACTTGTTTGAAAATTCATGCTCTTGTTGATAATTTGTCTTTTGGGTTGGAAATTAACTTTTTTGTTGAAAATGCAACTGTTTTGTTGAAAGTCATCTTTTTTAATCGAAAATTCAACTGTTTTGTTACAAATTTGTTTTTTTGGGTTACAAATTATCTTTTTTGTTGAAAATTCAACTGTTTCGTAGAAAATTAGTCTGTTTTGGTTAAGGATTCAACAATTTTGTTGAAAATTCAACTACTTGGTTGAAAATTCATGTATTTTGATGATTATTTGTCTTTTCGGGTTAAAAATTAACTTTGTTGTTGAAAATTCGTCTATTTAGTTTAAAAATGCAACTGCTTGGTTGAAAATAAAGCAGTTTTAGTTAGGATTCAACAATTTTTTCGAAAATTCAACTACTTGGCTAAAAGTTGAACTACTGTGTTAAAAAATCATTTTTTTGGTTGCAGATTCATCATTTCAGTTAAAAATTCATGACTTTGGTTCAAATCCAACTATTATTGGTTGAGAATTCATCTTTTTTGGTAGAAAAATGTACTATTTGTTCAAAAATTTAATTATTGTGTCGAAAATTAACTTATTTGTTAAAAATTCATATTTGCGAGTTAAAAATTGAACTATTTTGTAGAAAATTCATTTTTTGATTGAAGATTCATGTATTTTGTTGGAAATTCTCTTTTTTTTTTGGTGAAAAATTATCTCTTCCGTTGAAAATTTCAACTATTTTGTTCAAAAAATTTTTTTTGTGAAACATTGATTTTCTAAACTGAAAATTAAACAATTCTATTTTTGGTAAACAATTTTTATAGTTTAGTTGAAAATTCAAATATTTGGTTGAAAATTCCTCTTTTTTAGTTGGAAATTCGTGTGTTTTGTTCACGATTCATCTTTTTTGGTAGAAAATTAATCTTCTTGGTTGAACCTTCATCTTTTGGATCACAAATTTAACTACTTGGCAGAAATTTGAACTCTTCTGACAAAAGTTCATTCTTTTGATTAAAGATTCATTATTTTAGTTAATAATTCATCTCTTTGGTTGGAAATTTAATTATTTTGTTGAAAACTCGTTTTTTTAGTTAAATATTAATTTTTTCACTGAAAATTTAATTAGTTCATTTTTTGTTGCTTGTTTATCTTTCATGGTGAAAAATTCTTTTTTTTGTTTGAAGAAAATCAATCTTCTTTGTTAAAAATTCATTTTTCTAATTGACGATTCATCATTTTAGTTGAAAATTCATTTCTTTAGTTGAAAATTTTACCATTTTGTTTAAAGTTTGTTTCTTGTTTATTGAAAATTAATTTTTTAACTAAAAAAGTATGTATTCCGTTTTTGGTTGAAAATTTATCTTGTAATGTTTTAGCAATATTATGTCGGTCATGACTAACCCACGACTTCCAGTAAAAAGTATAACAGCTGTTACTCGACAGATATGAATGAAGTTTTGGAAAAATCAAATTTGGATATATATTTTAAAAATGAAAAAGTAGCTGAAAAACTAACGACAGTTACTTTTTTTTTTTACAAAAGTGACTAGAAAAAAGTTACTTTTTGGATCGGTAACGATAACGATAACTAGTTACTTTTTTCGTGATGTAACGGTAGAGATAACTACTTACTTTAAAAGCAACTTTCTCATCACTGCAATATAAAGTAGATATTGTATACTTTAATGTAGAAGTAAATAAATTTCAGTTGCAATTTTAAAATAACTTAATTTAAATCATTTTAAAAAATCTTTGTGGAAAATTTATTTACTTAATTCTCTTTTTTCCGATAATGAAGTCACTTCAGGAATATCCACAGTGTTTTCCACAAATATTTATACAGAGGTGATATTTGGAGAAAATACTTCCAAACTAAAATATGAAAGGATTCAGAGCTTTAGATACAGCAATTTTTCAGGAATACCGTTATTATCATTGTCCTTTTCACAAAAGTCTTTCTTTATGGTTTCCGAAGCAAATGAGTATTTGATATCAGGTGTCATGGGATAATAGGGGTCTTTGTGAACAAATTTTCCATTGCTTTTGTTGAATAAATGAAACATGCCATATGCCAGTGACGTATACTCGTAAAGGTGACTGTCGTTCTCAAATACCTCTAATGGACTTTCAAGCTCATTTCGTTAGTCAGTTTATCTTGTTATTTTGCCCAATTACGTTACGCAAATTTTATAAGAAAATTTTTACCTACGTTGGAGTTTCTTATTCTGGATTTTTTATTTCTTTTTTTAATGTCAGAAACTTAAAATTATTCTTTCAATTATGTTACTCTATTTTTAAATATACTAAAACCACATCTAACATTTTTAAGTATTATTTTTCAAGAATTAAGATCAAACAACTTTAAACCAACCAACTTGAATGTTTTAAAATTTGAAAACTTTGAACCTTGATGAATTTTATTTAAAAGCTTTCAATCCTAGGAAACTTAGACAATTTTTAAATTTAAAAACTTTGAAATTGGAAAACTTTCACAAAGTTTACAGCTAAATAAAATTCTATAGGCAAGTAGGTTAAAAAAGCTCGTTTGAAATTCACTTGAAAGTGAATATCCATTCCTGGTGCTTTTGAAACAAATAAATCCAATTAGGAAAATTCAATGAAAAATCCCTCTCTAGTAACTTAGCATCAAAATTTTGAAATTTTGATTGGAGAGAAGCGTCTCTCTATTTTTTAATAATTTTCCACTTCCTCCTATCTCAAAGCTGCAATTAATAGCGCACATTCTAGGATATGCAGGAACAATGCATGGAAGAGTTACCTCACGGCTGGTAAAGTTTTTATGAAAATTTACCTTCGCTTGCTTCTCTGGCACGGTAATAAGGAGAACATGGCACCGTTTATTAAGGCAAACTCAATAAACTCCCATTATTAACTAACGTCTCAATTATTTTAATCGAAAATATCGACCTGCGAAGAAAGTTGTGCAAGCAGTACCACTTTGTCGAGGACAGTTTAGTTCCGTCAACTTGACGTAGAATAATATCAAAAAGCGATGACATAACTCGTCTCATGCTTTGCTTTTACGAACAATAATAATTAATAACTCTTGTGATTGTAGATAAAAGGCTCCTATTTTTCTTTTAACGGTCTCTTAAATAATTCAAGGTACTTTAGGATCAGTTGAAGTGAATGACAAAAATTGAATAAAATAGATCTTGACAGATAAGAGTGTCGATTTTTTAAACAATGGGGTTCCAAAAAGCTTCTTAGGAAAAAGATTAAGCGAGGAATTTTTTGAAATAATTTTTTTTACAAACGTCATCCTGAATTACTGATTGCTAAGGCTGATGAAGGGAGTATTAGGGTTGCGATATTAAAAATGCTTATAATAAAAAAATTATGCATATTTTGAATGATAAAGATAGTTTTACAGTTATTTCAAATGATCTTACAAGAAGGCTTCAGAAAGATACATTTGAAATTCTATAGAGATTAGGAATTCAAAGATTTTTGGGAAATAATATTGAAAGGTACGATATTGACACAAATCATACTAATCTATATTTGGTCTATAGCTTGGTTAAAGCTCATAAAGGAGATTTTCCTTTCCGAATAGTTATATCGATAGTAGGTTCACCTACGAGAAAATTAGAACCCTTAGCAAAATTATCAAAGAATCAGTAACCCTTTCCGAAAGATCAATGAAAAATAGTGTTGCCTTTCTAAAATTGATTGAGAATGTTAAAATACCAATAAATCATATTATTGTTTTTTTTACGTAATAGCCATGTTTCCTAACATTCCATATGAATAAGTTAAACTTGCCATAGAAAAAAGATGGAACCTGATCAAACTTCATAAGGTAAACGCCCCGGTTCGTAACCTACTAAGAAGCTGGAAAGAATAAAATCCTATTCGAATCCCTCAAGCAATATTTGAATGCAATAAACTTTCTTCATACGTGAAGAATAATCCATTTTCAATCGAAAATGTCATTGAAAGCAAGTTTAAGGATGCATTAATCAAATAGTTAAGAATTTGAACGAACATACCCGATGTGCGGTTCGTAACCTCCGAAAGTCCTATTTAAGCCAGTTCGTTACTCAATGATGAGCTGGTTCATAATCGGTTTATCAATGCAAGTGGATTCGGAATTATAGGTTTTGCCTGTTATCATATTCAATTAATTTCACAATTTTTAAGCTTTTGTTTGAAGGAGTTGATTTTTTGAGACTCGTCAAAGTTGACACTA
>JAUMHM010000049.1:301276-320534 GCA_032362435.1 Melikaiella ostensackeni
CTTTTGAAAATCTCAGCTAATACCGTAAAAGGGGCAGGTACAAACACCGCTTTCCCCTCGGCTTTCCCACTTCCCGCACTCTCTTCCGTAGTCCTAGACATGGAGGGAAAATACGTCGGTCGCGACGTTGCCAGCTATTGAGTTACGACCTCAGGCGCTAGTCAAACGCCTTACTTGTATTGATATTTTCTTACTTAAAAAATTTTTCGAAGTTAATAGTTTTTGCCGCATAAGAACTTAAATTGAACGTAAATATTTATAGCAACCTTTTTGAATTTCTGTGATTAACAAAATTACAGACCCTCAATTGACTAGAAATGCCTTCACTGTTCCTCCTTAAACTGAGTGAGTTATAGCGAGTTATATTTTTAAAAAACATGGTAAACATGGGTAGTTTATCGTTTTGTCCTTAGGTTCGCCAACATCGTATTACCACTGGCTTCGACACGACAAGTCGGACACATGATAAGTTATGAAGCCAACAAAACTGTTTTGCGGAGTCCTCTTTTAAATAGTAGAACACCCCAATACCGTCGCGATCAGTGTCGTCGTAGTGCCGCTAATTAAGGCGCATTTTTTATTCGATTATTACATGAAAAATATAATCTTTCCAAAAAAAACGGTCTGGTCCGCAAATCTTTTTACTCTTCGGTTTATGCATGCAAAAAACTAGAGAAAATGGCTTCTCCGTTTGGACTCAGGTTTACATTTAGGATTTGCCCATGATTTCGAAGGCCCTTAAGAGCTTCGACGATTGTGGAAATTCTTTGATTTTTTTATGTGTGTGATATGAAAATATCCCTATTGCACCTGGAGGCAAATTCAGACATGTGCCCTTGTAGGAGTAGTTTCCTGGGAATGTACGAACATCATTCTTCAGAGCATTAAATTGATCAGAAAAATATTGGAAAAAGTAACTTTCATGATTGTGTAAGTTTTTCGATTCTCCCAAGTAAGATTTCTCGCGCAACTGTGCGCGCGTACAGTTGTACAAATGTCATATGTGCACGTGCACAGTTCGATACGAATTCCTGAAAGTGTAATTTTTTCCAATTTGTCTCTACTTTCCGTGCACGTACACTATAACACAAGCGGTATACTTACATACGTAAATGTAATACTTTAACAGAAAATTCGTTTTTGTTTTCTAGTTACATCATTTACAAGTGTTTCATTATTTTTATATTATACAATCCTTTCGGGGTAAGCGTAAACTCGTTCGCTTCTAGCCTTTTAATATTTTCAGGTATCCAGGAATTCATTTGAAAAGTGTAAGAAAACGAGGCATACAGGTAGGAGAAGGGATAGATTTTAGAGAAATCTAGGAGTCGCATGATTGTTATTCAAACAACATACACAAGATCGCTTGGACCCGGGTCGCTGATCTATCGCTCTAGCAATCACTCCAGGTGGAAGGTTTCACAAAATCATCGAACATAATAGTTCACACATGAACACACCAGCTAGGAAGATCCATACACCTTACCCCAACCATATCGACTAAGTAAAACTTCCACCTGGGCCCATGAGTATTCAAAAATACTTCGTTTCAAGCAGCTAATACACTGCTGACACTCGCCGAAACACACTTCTTGTATTTATAATAGTATATTGTGCAGAAAGTGCGGAAAGCAGACAATTCCAAACAAGTTGGAGCCTAGTTGGATGCATGCCGGAAACGAGCCAAAAATGAGCCGAATCTTTGTCCATAAGGATAATTTTTTTACCTATATTGACCTACTAGATGACCCTTATGACAAGTAGCTCATTATGCATTGTTATAGAGCACACTTCAATTAGAGAATTAATAAACAATTTTATTCGATTTAGTAGATGTTGTTATTAATTGTGCATCCTCTGAACCACGGACTTCAGATCTGGATGCGCCGAAGTTCACCATCGATCTGGTTTTCGAGAGCTTTGTTGATGGAGATTTATTCTCAGGTTTTTTAGTTGTAGAAGACGATTTTACATGCAATGATTTTGTTATCTGGTTGCAAATTTTTTCTTTTATTGTTCATCAAATCTCCAAAGTAATCTTCTGCAATTTTAATGGAAACACACGCACCATCAGGTTTGACAGTTGTTATGTAGGCTCTAGAATCAGCAAGAAGTGTTGCTGATGTGCGACGCAAGGTGTGATCCGTATAGAATTGAGCATCCAGCAAGTTCAAGTATTCGACCTGTTTTGGAATGTTATCAAATTTGTTGATTACAATAACTTGATGCGTACACTTGCCATGTTGATAATTAAAAAAAAAGTGTACCGGAATCTACAGTTCTTGGTCGAAGTGTCTCATATTTGAAAACAAAATTGAGTTAAATGTATCTTCAACCTGTAATAACTAATTAATAAATAATCTATTTACGTTGAAATTTTAAGGAAGCATTCAATTACCTATAGGTATGAATATCAATATCATTTTGCCATTACATGAACTGATTTCAAACTGACAGATATTTCTCCATTGATATGCTTAGGCAAGAATTTTTTTGTAGTTTGCTCAGCTGCTTTATGAACCTTTGATGGTGTTTGGTCGATGTCACTAGCTTCAGACTCACTCACTGTATCTATTTTATTAACTATACCGAACTCTAGAGCATGAATAAAACCATAATTAGACAGAACGTCTATTCAGCTGATCGTAGCTGTTTGCACACGATATGCACCACATACTACTACGAAGAAATAGTCAGGTATGGATTGTGACGCGTCACTCGATGTTTCTTTCGACAATTACGTAAATCACCGTACAAGACCACGTGCTAGTATCAGGAGTGCGAGTGATTAAGCTTTTGAAACGTAAAGCCAGTAATAAGGTTATGTTTCTATACTGGCTTCCGGCTAGAAAGTGATTTGGGTTTGAAATGCGCCTGCGGAGCGGCTAAATAAAGTTATTTTGCTCAAAGTACGCAAGCGCAATAACCGTGGAACGTTCCATCCAGAATCCTTGTTGATTCTTCGATAAGCCACATGCCTCTTCAACGGCTAAGCGCAGCTTTGCCCTCAGAATCTTCTCATAGATATTTCCTGCGTTTCAAAGCATGCAAAGTGACATGTAAGGTAAAGGGGTGATTGGTGTATCCTTTTTATTGTCCAGCAGCACCTTCCACCTCTCAGCAAAGACTTGCAACAATAGGCATGCGTTGTGAATGTTAAGCAGCAGGTGCAGATACTAGTTTGTAGATATTTTGAGGGCTCAACAGTTATTCTGTCTGGACCTGGTACCTTCCGATTGCCAGAAGAGTGGGTCGCATTTCGAAGCTCAGTATTTGCGTTAAGTAACAGTATGTCTGATATCAGCACATATGTCTCTGTTTGTTTCATCTTTGAATGCTCCGAAAAAGCGTTTCCACGATCCACTTTATGATCTCTGCTCCGCGTGGATGCTCAGGTGCTTGGTCTCCCAGTTAGCCACTTACAATTGAGTACCCGCGTCCCCAAATATCTCTATCATTCCTCCCCCGTCTTTTGCTTGCTTCTATACGTTCGCTAACTTTTTGTTTCGCCAGTCAAGTACTGCTCCTCTGCCACTTTGTCATTACTTCGTGCCCTTTTAAGCTGACCCTTCCTGCGCCGAGAAAAAGTATGTCAACACAGTTCAACTATGTGAGTTGCCAGTGAACCAGTATGGCAGTCGATCGCATGTTAATTTGCTCTTCAATACTTTGGTTGTTTTACTGGTAAACTGTGAGAAATTTACTCTCCAAAGTTGTTCTAGTGTGATTAACAGTCATTATTGTTAGATAAACCAATTCAGTTCGGATGCAGTGCTGTTACTTCGTCTAGTAATAGTATCTGAAAGTGGTGCGCGTATTCGCTTATTGCGTTTCCTTCACGTATCGTCTACGTATCTCCAGCCGGTGCTTGTATCTGATCGTCATTTTTCCTATATGGCGGTTGACCAACTCACGCTTGAATAAAAGGAACTCAAAAAGGAACAAGAAAAATCACAATCTATCATCTTTGAGCAGGACCGAAAAATAGAGTCTATAGACAGAGCTTTTAGAAATAACAATTTGATCATGTTTGGAGTTGCTGAGGAGAGCGATGAAAATCTGAAAAATGTGGCTTGTGGGATTTTTAAATCTCATCTTAACATTGATCTGCAAGTGGATCAAATTGATTCTGTTACACGTTTGGGCGGTAAAAAGCGAGAGGAGTCTCATAGCCCCGCCCTATCCTGGCCCACCTTCGCATATTCAAAGATAAAAAACTTATATTGGCCCAGCTGAAGAAACTTCGTGGTACTGGAATCATCACCTCTGAATATCATGCAAAAAAGGTACAAAAGAAAAAAAAACTCTTCTGGAGGGGAAAAGATTTAGTTGCGCGGAGTTGCAATTGTTGAAGAGCGTGATTTGAGATGCGGAAGAAATTAGAGATAAGGATGATCCACCGAAGATGATATCACTGGATATAACTCGAAACGTAAGGCCTCGAAATCCCCTCCCATCAGCTTTGGCGGTCAGGCGGAAGCATTCCCTCCTCTCATTTAGACCACTTTAGACGGGCGTCAAAACAAAAGGCCTCCAAAAAACTGAAGAACCTGGGCTCAAGTGATCCGGTCTTAAACACCCCAGAATTTCTCTTCTGGAATTATCTCGATTACGTAAAATTTTTAAATTCTAACATGAATTCAGATAATTTTGATATTATAGGCATTGTTGGAATCTGGCTGACAGAAGTACCAAAAAATTTTAACGTTAATTATAATAGCCATTCTTTTTTCTCTAACGCTCTAAAGCAAAAAACAAGAGGTAGGGCAATTGGTGGCCTAGCTCTTCTTATAAACAAATCCTACTTAAATTGCGAGCTTATTGATAAAACGGAATATTGGATCCTAGTAGAAATCACAAATACTAAAAGGATGAATTTCATCATGAGTATTTGCTATTCTAATCTAGCGGTTGATATTGATGTTATTTTATAATTATTCGAAGAAACTCTACGCGCACTATCCGCTAAGATCACATTCGTGAATGCAGGGGGGAAAAGTATAAACGACCTGGTTTGGTGCAACGCTGGGGTGCTAAGTTTAATAAATGACCTCAAGGTGGATCAGTCTGTACCCTTTTCTGTTCATTTTCCTGTCTTGGTGTCCTCCTGTTATCTTTCTGCTTCTGCTAGTCAGTCTGACATTCCGAAAGTGAGCGACACTAAAACATCGACCTTCCTTAAGAAGGACGATAGCACAAAAGATTTGGAAAATTATATCCGCTTTACACTCCCGCTAAAATACCTGTTTCCATCTTCATTTACGGATGTTTGGCATCCGTTACCAGATAGCAGCATTACAGAAGACGAAATCATGTCGTCAATCAACAAAACTAAAGTAAATAAGGCCCCAGGGCCAGATCACATCTCAAATAAGTTTTAAAAAAATTTTCCACCTAATTGACTCCTGTACCTTGATGCCTTTTTTAACCAAATATTTGAAGATGAATATGTGCCACTCGATTGGACAAAATCTTTGACACATATGCTTCACAAGGAACATGATTCTTCTAATTCCAACAACTTTCGACCGATAGCTCTTCTAAGCTCTGTCTCTCAAATTTTTACGCAAATGTTACTATCCAGTTTAGGAAAATGGAACTCTTTTCGCCATATCATTCTGAAAACGCAAGCGGTTTTTTGCCGGACTAGGGGTTGTATTGATAATATCTTCACTTCGGCCGAAACTTCACAGATATATCGACAAAAAAAAGACAGACACATTTATGCCATAGTAGTCAATTTTTCAAGGGCGCTTCCTTCGGTCAATCATGCCCGCATCTGGACAAAACTCCATGATTTAGGTATGAGCTCGAAAATAATAAGGATACTTGAAAGTTTATATGAAAGAGCTTCAACCCATGTAAAAGTGGGAGATAAACTCTCACATGAGTTACCGATTACAAAAGGGGTCCTTCAGGGTGAAATTTTAAGTCCGATGATATTTAACCTCTTAACTTCTGACATGGAGACTTTCTTTAGGAGAAAAGGTCTGGCCGGTCTCAGAATTTTGGGTCATAATGACATTATTGTTTTAATTTATGCAGATAATTTAATTCATCTAGCCGAATCAAAAATTGATGCAATAAGAAAACTCTATGCCCTGCTAGAATATTGTAACATAAATAAATTAACGATCAATAAAGATAAAACCAAGTATACTATTTTCAAAAGAGGTCGAATTAGCGAAAAACTTCTTGGTCTGAAATATGATAGTAGCCAGCTGGAGTTTTTTTCTTATTTTGATTATCTTGGTACGATTTTCTCTAGATCAGGAATGTTCTGTTTGACAGCTCATGCCGCAGCTAGCAGAGCCAACCTAGCCTCGATAGCGGTCTACAATATTTTAGTCAGAACTGAATGTTCCTCCTGGCCTTCTATTATCAAAATATAGGACTCACTTATAAGAAGCACCTTATTATATGCGTCTCATATTATCGGTCTGAACTATTTAGAAGTCTACGAAAAGGCACAGATTTGTTTTTTCAAGAATCTTTTTCGCCTACCGAGAAACACACCTGACTTTGTATTCAGATTAGAATTGGGCTTATCCTCTGTGTCTGGGCAAATAATAAAAATGGTGTTGAATTGGGCGGCACGGGTGCTCGAGATGGATGACTCGCGCTACACCAAGATCTGTATGCAAAAACTGGCTCAAACCGCCCACAGTAGAAATTTCAAATACATTTGGCTGGGTCAGCTTATAAGATGCCTGAAAGGTGCGGGGATTATTAAAAATTTGATTGAACTGAATAGTACTACCCTTAAAGGTCAGATTGTGGACATGGTTAACAGATATAACGAATACATGTTCTCCCAAGATTCAATGAGATTGAGAAATAGCAATTTTAGTGTCATTTAGAAACAAATTTCTTACAGTGACCCGCAACCTCAGCAATATCTGTTATCAAAAGCCCCGTTTCATTTCAAACGCATTTTTATCCAGCTTAGTACATCTTCCAAATTCATTATTAAGCTGACCTCAAAAGTTGGTATTACTGTGATTGACCCACAACAAGTATGTCAATTGTGTAATCTACGTGAGAAGGAGGACCTCCTTTATATTCTCACAAAATGTCCAATTTATTCGTTCATTAGAGATCACAATTTGCGTAACTTACATACGATTAACGGAGACAATCTACATCTCTTATTGTCTAATACTGATTCAGCGACTCTCCGCACAATATATAACTTCATCAATACGTTTTTCCAAATTAGGGCGTTCTCCTTATTTGAATGATCACAATCAACACTGTAGTGCTTGACCAGTAAGAGTCGAATTCTTTTGTACGTATACCTCTAATTTCTAGTAATATATATATACTTTACTTCGTTTATAGTGGCTCTCTTTTGCCATAGAAATTTTGTATTCTTGAAGGCAATTAAGATGCATACATACGTACATAATTCAGCTATTTTCATAGACCACGTACATGCGGTCCTGTTTTCAATTGATAGCTTTTTTTAGCACGAATGCGCTGCATGCCTTGTCGATCGGGCTCTTTGATTGATCGACTGCGTCTGAATGCTAGCTCCGCCTCCATGTCTAGAACGGCTAGATCGTCAAATGCAGCACCGTTCCGTGTCCCAATCGTGTGCCTTCATGTTCAAGTTGCTTGCCACAACAAAGTATTTGCCAATTTCCCTGATGCTGGCCTTCAGGCACCTGATCGACCGACGAAACTCGTCAATTTCCTTATTTGGTGAGAGGTAAACACTCACGTATGTGGCCGCCATGTCCGAGTTTTCCAGATACCAGCTACGTTCTTCCATTTCGCAATACCATTTCAAGATAACCAGTACGTCTGCTCTGTGCCTAATCACTATTCGGCTTAACATGACAGAATGACACCCGCCATCTCATGTCCGATGCCATGATAGCGGTAGCATTAGATGGATGGACCGGGCTCACCAGGAGCTATAAAATTCTGATCTCAGCATCCACCACGAACTCTCTGATCAATGCTCAAGGGAACTGGCTTCGGGTATCTGATTACAGGTTACACTTTAGCAAAGGAAGCTCTCAGCAGCCCCTACACCAAGCCGACGTAAAAGGCCGGACTAAGGGGAGAGCTCTCCCAGTGGACTGCAACTAAGACCAATCGTGTTTTCTTTTCATCAGCGTATCCTTCCTCTAGCCAGTTTCGTCTGCGAGACATATTTTATTTGTATTCTACCCTCTCTATTTAGCGAGTGTTCCCCTATTCACAACCCGTGGGCGTGCCACGTGTGAGACCTAGACTCCCACTATGGGTAGTGGTAGTAGTAGTAGTAATAGTAGTGATTTTTTTCTGAGAAGATGAAAATGCATTTACGATATGTGTGACTCAGGCGTAGCAATATCCATTAAATATAGAAGGTGTTTGAAGTGTTGACCAGGGTGTAAGTATTAGGTTGTACATGATATAAATAATTAAAGAGTGTTTAACACTGGTCAAAAGTTTCATGTAATTATTCGAGCTGAGATATCTTTCAGGAACAATATTGACGTTTCGACTGTTCGTCGACAGTCATCATCAGAGAAGAGATTCAGAGACAGGACATCGAAAAATCTGGTTTATCCTGAAAACCATTATTTATATAAGGTAAACGGATCCTATGAATGTGAAAAAGTCCTCATCTTGTAGAGTAAAATAAGCGTTATTAACGTACAAGAATTGACAAGTGTGTAATATGTGATGTTAATGAGAATGGCTTGACTCCGTCTAGTGGACGGACATTGTTAATTATTAAAAAACTAATATTGATGTAATCAAACGTGTATGCTCTATGCCGTCCACAAGACAGACGGAATCAAGTCATTTTCTATAACATCATATATTACACACTTGTTAAGGATTTTTATTTAGTATTAAAATATAAAACCTTAAACGAGAGAATCGTAAAAGTGTGTTGAAGGAAGTAAGGGCGCGTGCGTGGACACCAGGGAGTCTCTCGGGGTCAGTCGGAATACGAGCACCGAGCGAGCAAGAGCGAAACACTATCGTGCGTGTGTGGAAAAATAAAAGCTGTAGCGTAGAGTGGAATCGCGCTTCTCAGTCCGTAAATACGTGCAACGATAACTGAATCCGGAAGTTCATACTATATTCTCTTTATCTTTTATAAATCCTACCAATATATTTCATAAACTTTAAACGTATCTACCTCATTTGATACCTCTTCGGTCAACAACAATCTATAAGTAAAAGGTGGTGTTTCGGGTTTCAATCGTGTGCAAAACTATGAATCTTGCCGACGTTTCGTGAACATTGCAGTTCACGTCTTCAGGGCTAACCTGAAACTGAAGCTTCAGATTATGTAGCTCTTATATATACTCTGTACGATGCCTGTGATTGACCACAGCGCCCACCGTGGGGACTGGTCGAACCTGATTGGCCAATCAAGTCTTTTTCAAAAAACCCGGGAGGACGGAAAGCCAAATCAGATCTTACGCCCAGTCCAACTTCCCTCTTCAAACTAAATAAAATAAGAAAAAACAGCAATTAAAGAACTCAATTGGAATAAAGACATCATAATATTACCCGCAGACAAAGGCAACACAACAGTAATAATGAATGAAGAAGGCTATAACAACAAAATTATAGAATTTCTAACTGACGATAAAGATAAAAAACTTACAAAAGACCCCACAAAAATAATAGTCAGCAAAAGAAAAACCCTTCTAAAAGACTCTAGACTTGACAACAAAACAATATCTGACCTAATACCTACTTATCCTGTCTCTCCAAAACTTTACGTACTCCCAAAAATCCACAGAAACAACATTCTACTCAGACCGATCTTCAGGGCCATACATTCACGACCTTGCAACCTAGCCCGCTTCCTCGCTAAATAACTGAATCCTCTCACAGGAAACTCTATCATACACGACCAAAACTCTTTTGACATTATCAAAAAGATACAACAGATTTACATTCAATCCCAAGACATCCTAGTGAGTTTTGAGGCCGTATCTCTCTTTACGGAAGTACCAATCACTGATACCTCAGGAGCAGCAATGGGATCTCCAATATCACCTGTAATAGCCAACATCTTTATAGAACATCTAGATACTAAAATCTTCAACCAAACCAAGCTTGAAGCGGAATTTTGGTGCCGTTACGTTGACAAAACTTTTTTCATCTGGAGACATGGACTGATGAACTACACAAGTTTTCCGATTTCATCAATCGATTACACCTTAATATCAGTTCACCATGGCAATTGAACAAAACGGAAAATTGCCTTCCTTGGACGTACTAGTTTACAAAAGATCTGATAGCACATTAGGACATGAAATTTACAGAAAACCCACCCATACAGTAGATACCTATCTCCTGTACTCCTCCCACCAACACCAATCTCAAAAGCAATCAGTCATCAACTCCCTTGTATACAGAGCTGTCTGCATGAGAGATAAAGATAACTTACACAAGGAATTACAAAACGTTAAGCAAATTCTGATACAGAACGATTAAACAAGCAAACAAATTGATGAAGCAATAAAAAAATACATTCAAAAAAACAAGTCAACACAACCTACTAAAGAAAGAGAGAGAAAAACGACCACCGTCCTACCCTACATCCAAGGTATTACAGAACAAATAGGAAAAACTCTCAATATAGACAACATCCAAACCATATTTAGACCACCTGTGAAAAAAGACAACTTCTAAACAACCCTAGAGATAAAAAGGCACCTCTCAGTGATCCGGGAGTATATAAAATTCCTTGCTCTTGTGGCAAAGTCTATATTGGAGAGACCGGGAGAGCGGTGAGCCAACGTGTGAAAGAACATGAGAGTGAAGTCAGGTTAAAAAATTTCACGCAATTAGCACTAGCTGAGCATCATATCGAAACAGGATATAGCACTCGATAGACACCCTTGCTCTTCCCTTCCCCTGTACAGTTTCCACGCTACAATTAGTATCGAAGACACTCAAATGAGAAGTTCAAACACTGGAAAAAATATTTAGCTTCAATTAAATATGGACTTCGGAAATAGATTTTCAAGTATACTCAAATGAATTGAACTTTCCAATTTCATAATTTATTGTTCGCCAAAAGTAATCAATGATTTTCCCTCTGATGCATTGCGGATTGAAAAGCCGGATTCAATATCCATTTCTTTCCATCGCTGTTTCTCGTTCGACGCAAACGACTACTCGTTCTGGCAGTGAATCACGAAATATCCGGCCAGCTATTGTTACTTGTCGCACGAAATGAGATACGACTTGTTCGTCGGTTGCTATGGAAATTCCATACATGTACTCTAATATATATTGAATACGCTTGTAAAACAAAACAACGCGAAGAATTATTTTAAGCTGTAGTGTAGGGCGGAGCGAAAAATATATATTTATTTTCTCAAATTCAGAGGGAATCCAAAAGTTGTAGTTTAGTACCGGGATCTTCCATGAAAGGTTACAGATAAAAAAATATATCTTATGTTCATGCATCCACAATAAAGCTCAAAATAACGAAGAATAGCGAATTTTTGGTTATTTTGGAACGAAATCAATTTTAAAAAAGATGAAAAGAGTTCATAAAATTAGTATTTATAACTATAATCATTCTCCGAAAGCTATGCAGCAATAAAAAATCCGTATACATTGTAGATTGTCATTGAACTTGAAAAAAGGAGAAAAATCATGTTTTTACTTGATTATATGATACTTTTCTTATTGGTAACGATTTTTTTATTGATGGAAAGGGTTCTAAAAGTTAAAATTTACACCTATAATTATCCTCCGAAAGCTATGCGCAAAAGAAAAATTCTTATACATCGTAAATTTTCCTTAAATTTAAATAAATGATTCAAAATCATGACTTTTGAATATTTAAGACTGTTTTTTGTACATATTTTAATTTATTATCATTTAAGAATATTTATAAAACATTGTGCTTTTAATATGCAAGTAGTAGATTTTTCTGTTATAAATTGCTTCTACTACTACTTGCAAAAATGGAACATTATTTCTCACGTGTTCTCACTAAAAAAATTCAGCTTTTCCGATTGGACTAAAACAGGGGCAAATTTTAGTCCAATTAGATGGTAGTTTAGGGGCAAATTATTTGAAAAATATTTGTTGTAAATGCATCTGTTTTAATAAACGGTTGACTTGGCCTGAAAATTCAACAATTTGGTTGAAAATGCAACTGTTTTTGGTTGAAGTTTAATTTTTTTTGTTTGAAAATTCCTCAACTTGGTTGATAATTCATCTTTGTACCTGCAAAATTCAACTATTTGGTTAAAATTTCAACTATTTTGTTAAAATTTACTCTTATTGCTTGAAAGTTCAAAGATTTGGTTGTAAATGCAACTGTTTGGTGGCAAATTATTATTTTGTTTTCGTTAATTCAACTATTTGGTTGAAAATTCACGTTTCTTGATTGAAAATAATTTTTTTTTCAAATTCATCTTTCCCGGTTTGAAAGTCAACTGCTTTTTAAGACATTCAACTTTTTAGCTTGAAAAGTCAACTCTTTTGTTGTAAATTTATCCTTAATGGTAGAAAAGTCATATTTTTTGGTTGATAATTCTACATTTCAGGTTGAAAATTCAACAGCCTTAAAAAAAATTTGTCTCTTTTGTTTGAAAGTTCAAATATTTTCTTGTAAAAACAACTGTTTGGTTAGATATTATTATTTCTTTTTTGAAATTCAACTATTTGGTTGAAAATTCCTCCTTTATGGAAGGAAAGTCATCATTTTTGGTTAAAAATCCATCTTTCTTGGCTGATAATTCAACATTTCAGGTTGGAAATTCGAGAGACTTTTAAAAAATTCGTCTCTTTTGCTTGGAAGTTTAACTATTTGGTAGTAAAAGCAACTATTTTATTGGAAATTTATCTTTTATGGTAAAAAGTCATCTTTTTTGGTTAAAAATTCATCTTTCTTGGCTGACAATTCAACATTTCAGGTTGGAAATTCGAGAGATTTCTAAAAAATTAGTCTCTTTTGCTTGAAAGTTCAACTATTTGGTTGTAAAAGCAACTATTTGGTTGAAAATGTATCCTTTATGGTAGAGAAGTAATCTTTTTTGGTTAAAAATTCATCTTTCTTGGTTGGTAATTCAACAATTCAGGTTGAATTTTCGACAGACTTCTAAAAAATTCGCCTCCTTTACTTGAAAGTTCAACTGTTTTCTTGTAAAAACAACTGTTTGGTTAGATATAATTATTATTTTTTGGTTGAAAATTGATATTTTATGGTAGGAAAGTCATCTTTTTTGGTTAAAAATTCATCTTTCTTGGTTGATAATTCAACATTTCAGGTTGGAAATTCAACAGTCTTCTGAAAAATTCGTCTCTTTTGCTTGAAAGCTCAACTATTTGGCTGAAAAAGCAACTATTTGGTTGAAGATTTATCTTTTATGGTAGAAAAGTTATCTTTTTGGCTCAACATTCATCTTTCTTGGTGGAAAATTCAACATTTCAGATTGAGAATTGAATAGTATTCTAAAAAATTCGTCTCTTTTGCTTGAAAATTCATCTATTTGGTAGCAAAAGCAACTGTTTGGTTGAAAATTATTCTTTTCCTCAAATTCAACTATTTGGTTGAACATAATCTTTTTTGCAAAAAATTCGTCTTTTTGGCTTGAAAGTTCAACTATATGGTTGTACACGCAACTTTTTGGTTGAAATTTTTTTCTGAAAATTCAACTATTCGGTTGAATATTTATCGTTTGTGGTTGAAAATGATCTTTTTGTTGAAACTTCATCTTTTTGGGTCTAAAATTCCGTTTTCTGAGATATAAACAGTATGTAACAGTAAACTCTACTGATTGTACATTAAAAATACAATGATTCAGAAATATTTGTTGATGATATAAAAATATAATATTTATAAAAATCAGTCTTAAATAGTCAAAAGTCATTATTTCAAATAATCTATTTAAATTTAAGAACAACTGAAGATGTATAAGAATTTGTTTATTGCTGTAAAGCTTTCGAAGGATAATTATAGGTGTAAGTTTAAACTTTTAGAACACTTTCCATTATTGAAAAAATTGTTCCCAATAAAAAAAATATTATTTAATCAAGTAAAAACATGATTTTTCTTCTTTTTCCAACTTTCATAACAACTCACGATGTATAGTATTTGGATTCTTTAATCGCTCCATAGTTTCAGAAGAAATAATTTTTGTTTTGAATACTCATTTTTAGAACCCTTTTCATCTATTAAAAAACTTATTTCGTACCAAAATAACAAAAAAATCGCTTTTATTCGTTATTTTGACCTTTGTCTTAGATGCGCGATATGATATATATTTTTTCAACTGTAACTTTTTGTGGAAGACTCGGATATCAAACTACAAATAGTGTTCTGAAGAGTTTATGTGCTCGGAGAAATTCTCACGAGCATGAAAATATGCTCGACAATTAGCTCGACCTTTATGTGCTTTAAGAATTTAATGAGAATTTATGAGCATTTTTAATTAGGAATTGAAGAATCGTATCTTCTATTTTTATTAACTTTCATAGCAAGAATGTCTTCCCGTTTACATTTTACGTTTTGTTTCAAATTGTAATCGCTAAAATAACTAAATTTATTATAAAATACTCAAATAATAATCACATAACTTAAATTTCGCGGGAAAATGTATCGCCTCAAATTAGAAAGGGCGCTAAATTCAAATGATCAAAGAAGGTGAAATAATAGAAAACATATTTTTGCATCAAACAGTAAATAATTTAGAACAAGTATATGCTTCGTTTACTCTAGAGCGCGTTTGTGAAGAAAGTTTGTATGAATCATGATACATATTTGTTTAAACAATAAATGCTTAAAATTCTTTTAAATGACCTATAAGTGCTCTGTTCGAGCTTAAATGCTGAGCATATGCTCGAGAGCATTTGCTCAACCTAAATTCTTGGGCATTTAAGAACTCTAACTACAAATTTCGGACCCTCTTCAAACATGGGAAAATATATACATATATGTATTTTCGCTCGTCTTACTGTAAGGTCTATTAAAATCTTAAAAACAATAAATAAAAAGTAGTTTTGAGCTATTTTCGAGAGAATTTTGAGGGCTTCTGAAATCTGAATACTTTTAAATTGAATTGTACTTTTCAAAGTATTGATAAAATGCTTTTTATTAATCGCTCTTCAAACTGCAGACTCTCAAGCAGAAGCCTTCTTACACATAAATGTCATTCAACTTGAAAATCTATGAAATATAAAATGCTTTTAAATTCATTCGCATGTTCAATGTAATGATTTACATTAAATGCTCACTTTATTGAATCTGAAGACTTGAAAGAGTAATACTTTCATATAATTTGTCCCTTATTTCATACAAGTATCAATAAATTGAACACAGATTGTGGAATAAGGGGAAAAAGAGAGGAAATAAATCACATTTGATGCTCTGGTGAACAAAAATGTGCTTCAGCTTGAAGCTTCTGAACTTCGTCGTACCATACTCTCTCTAAATAGACTAACAAGAGGTGACACATGGGAAAAAACAATTCAACGTGACGGCGAAAAATCGAGTCACGGAAATATGCAAAGCGAGGAAAATTGAATAAGAACCATACAACATGCATATCGCGTTATACCATTCGTTTTACTATTTTTACCTTCTTCTTATTTCCAAAAACAAAGTGAAAAGTCAAGTTTCAACTGAAAGATTGAAATTGTTGATTTTTCTTTTTATAACTTCATTTTTCTGCTTTAATTAATTACTTCGAAAGTGCACAAAGGGTGGAAATATTTATTGTGGAAAAATTGCAAAGTAAATGAAGAAAGTTTTGATACATCTTGATAAATAAGGTTTTTCTTTAAAGCCAATGAGGTAATAATTATGCAAGCTGCTTTCTACCTCACAAAGAGGAAATGAGACTGTTGGCTTTTTTAAAAAGTGTCGACAATCTGACATCATTCACAAAACTGTTTTTATTATATTTCATTGTTGTACGTTTTTTCAAGAAGAAAAGTAATATACGAATTCAACCACTCGTGCTTGTGTAATTCTATCAGAGTGAACGGAAATTGATTCTCGGCGAAGTTCCTGTTCAATTTAATCTCCCGCTTGCTCGCTTCGTCTATCTTTCTAGATTCTTGTAATTACATTACGGACTTATCGAAATTAGTCGATTACGTGCGTCTCACTTTGAAACAATTAAAATCTTTTATTGCATCAGGCATCAATTTTTTCTTATTTTAATAATTCCATACTTCGGTTTTTGAATTTGAATTTAAATTGCTAGAATTCAGTTCATTCATTCCCCTTCAATTGACTAGAGTTCAATTTAAATTTACTTTGATTTGAAGTTATGAAACTGAATTAAACACATACATTTTGAATTTAGTACCACTCGAATTGAATTCAATCTGAATTGAATTCTATTCAACTGCAATTGCTAGTATTCAATATGATTTTATTAATGCTCTCGAATTTCTGCTAAACCACTTGAGAAATTCAATTTGATTTTACTGGAATTCGATTTGAATTGACTAGTATTGAATTTGATTTTAGTAAAAGACAATTCATATTGCTAGAATTGGCTATATTTAATATATGTGGAGAGTAGGGTGCCCAATAAATATTTGAATTTTTAAATTTTGCAAACGCTACCTTCAGAATTTCTTCCTTTTGGTGAAAGAATGCTTTTATTTTTGAAAAATTGTTTGGAGGTTCCGCTAGTTTTCAATTTTTCAAAATAAAAATGTGAGGCTAAAAAATTCTTATACCTCTAGAAAGGATTTGCTATTTACTGAGGAATAAGCGCTGAATTTTATGACACAATGAAATGTTGAAGATATTATGGGGCTTAGAATACGAAAATTTGTAATTTTATTACAATTACTGGTCTGAAATGGCTCCTAAAAATTTACTTTTTTCTTTAGCCATATGCACAGGACTTCTTCTACAACATAAAGAGAATATTCTTCACAGTGAATGAATTAAAAATATTTATACCAGGTGACAGAAAAAATCTTGCTTTCTGAAATACACAAAAAATACAAATTTTTATAGTTTAAAGATTCCTGTTGTACTTTGAAATGAATTTTTTGATCAAGAAGAACAAAATCAGTTCCTTTTAAAACTTATTGAAAAGACGATTGAAGACATCCCAAATTCTAAAAAATCAACAGTTGTCAAAGCATTACATCGAAGTCGATATTAATTAATTAGTTCACATCTTTTTCAGGTGAGTGATAGGTAAAAATACATTTTAGTGTACTTTAGAAATTTTTAAACTATAAAAAGTGTATTTTTCGTGTATTTTGAAATTAAAAATATTTTTCTGTTACCCTATATAAAAATTTTTGATTTATTCATGACGGAGAATTTTCTCTTCATATTGCAGAAGAAATTCTGTGCATACCTATTATTTCAGAAAAAGGAAATGTTAAATGGACAGTTCAGACTATCAATTGTAATAAAATTACAAATTTTCGTATTTTTAGTGCAAAAATATCTTCAAAAATTTGTTGTTTGTTTCATAGAATCGATAGCTTATTCCACACTAAAAGACATACTTTTTAGGGGTGAAAGAATTTTTAGGCCTTAAATCGGTATTTTTGAAAAATCGAAAACTGATAAAATTAACTTTCAGACCTAAAACGGCCTAGCAGAACCTCTAAACAATTCTTTAAAAATGAAACGAAATTTTTGACTGTATTTTTCACTAAAAGGAAGAAATATAGAGGAGTACCGTTTGCGAAATTCAAAAATTCAAAGTTTCATTAGGCACTCTAGTTGAGAGTCTAGCTGAGGTAGGGCTGTTAGCTAAAATTTAAGCTACTTTCAAAAAGATTGGTAAATTTGGTTTATTTTAAATTAAAACGAAAATTAATTTGCTCAAGGCTCTATCGGCCTTAAGAAACATATTCTCATTAAAATACTCGCGTTTTGCGCTCGATTTTTATACGTATTTATATAATTCTCTAATAAATTATACAATCACAAAAATTTGAATTTCCGACTTTTCAATAGCATTTTTTATGTTAAACATAAAGACGGTGAATTTTAGCTAAAAATGGTAGGAGATTTTGTAGGCGCCTTTTTTAGGAGGAGACATTTCCGTTTTAAACTTTTTTATATCTCAAGTTGTTTGGCTGATAATTTACATTATCAATTTTTCAATAGAATTTTCGATGCTTAAAAAAACCGTGTGTTTTATCAGGAAAAGATTGCGGAAAATTTTGTAGGTCTTCTTAAAAGCAACAACTTACTATTTGAACGTTTTTCCGAATATCGCATAGTTTGGTCGGAAAATGAAATTTTTTATTTTTGAAAAACGTTATCACGATTAAAACAAAAACTATACGTCTTATCAAAAAATGGTCTGGAGTAAATTTGTAGATCTTATTGAGATGAACAATTTTGTTTCGTAGCATTTTTTCGCATCTCGCATAGTTTTTTTGGAAAATGGAATTTTTAATTTTTAATATCATTTTTTACGATAACAACCAAAACATTGCATCTTATCAAAAAATGGTTTGGAGAAAATTTGTAGATCTTTTAAGGTGAAAATTTTTCTTCTTAACATTTTTTTCGTATCTCGCTCAGTTTGACCAAAAAATGGAGTTTCTAATTTTTAGTATAATTTTTCACGCTTAAAACAAAAACTATGCACCTTATCCAAAAATGGTATATCTTTTTGAGGTGAACAATTTTTGTACCTAACATTTTTTTGTATCTTGCATAGTTTAGGCGGGCAATTGAATTTTTAGTTTTTTAAAAAGCATTTTCGATGGACGAATCAAGAACCGTTGTTCAAAAATGGTTAGTTAACGAAACCATTCTTTCTTTTTACGTTTCAAAAAAGTATGCCAAAGCTCAATCCAATCTGATCAGTCTTTGTCGGATCGAATATGGCATTTTCGATTCGACGCGCGTTCATTTTCGGAACGGTTTCTTCGATTCGATCGACTCGTCGATCGAATGTCGAAAAACCGACATTCGATTCGTGCTACTGTCGGATCGGTTTTTTTCGATTTGATCGGTCCGTCCATCGAATGTCAAAAAACCGACATTCAATGCGTCATCGAATCGGTTTTTCGATTCGATCGGTCCGTGCGTGGGAAAATCCGATATTCGATGTGCCTTAGATTGAATCGGTTTTTTACTTTCTCTCAACTTAGTGTTAAAATTGTTAAAAATATTAAAATTCATTGAAGAATCATGAAACGTAATTTGTCTTAGATTAAATAACTTCTGCAATCCAAAAAAATTCATATATGTGTACAAAATGAAGATTTCTTTAAAGCTTAAATAAATATGCTCTGAATTCTTGTACCTATTATTTTCACAAGAGACTGA
>JAUMHM010000049.1:335216-347541 GCA_032362435.1 Melikaiella ostensackeni
AATGCTCTTGATTTTGGTATCATTTTTGTTGCATATCAAAATGATATTGATTTCAGTATAATTTTGAACATTATTTTCTACTGTGTGTGTCAAAAAGCACTTTTTTAGACAAGAATCGCTCGACAGTTCAATTTTCAACGAATTTGAAGATATATTTTTTCTAAATGACCGTAAGGCTTCCAGGTATAATGTGTAACTGCTAATTTTGACTTTCCTCAAAGCAAAATTTATCATTTAATAACAATTAATTTTTTTTTGTTATAGCTTTTCATGTACGTACCTGCTGTAATGATTCTCAAATTCAATAAAACAGGCCTTAAATCAGTATTAGAACTATGCAGAAATAATTTATTATGTGCTGGAGCAAGAAAAAAACATGTTTATAATGTTGTTAACAAAATAACGAACAAGCTTCTTTTTTTCGTAACATGCAATGATTAGTTGTTGAAATTCACAGTTTTTGCATAAAATATGATTACGATAAGTTAAAAATAGTTGCTCTTTTGTTATTCTCGAAAAAAATTTTGCAAACAAATATACAGTGTGACAATGTCTGAATGAGTAGGCACAATTTTTTCACAGAATGAACTGAAAATGTCTCTTCATTGACTCCTAATATTTTGTAATTAAACCAAATTTTTTATTCATTTAAACAATTCTCATAAATAAATTCCCATGTTTAACATTGTTCAAGTCATATGAATATGCCCCAGATTACATTTTTCCTAATATTTATTTTACCTAAAATCAGTTGGCTGAATAACAATTTCCTACAATTTGTATCTAGCCTAATTGAAAATCTAACTCATTTTCATCTTTCCGAACTACTTTTTATGCTTATTTTTGTATTTTCAAATTTCCATTTGAAATAATTTTTATACTTCCGAATTACCATCCGACATAATTTTTATTCTTCCGATTACAATTTGTCATAATTTTTATTTTTCAGAATTACCATTTGACATAATTTGTATTTTACTGAATTATAATTTGCAATAATTTTATAATACCGAATAAGCATCTGTTATAATCCCCATGTCATCGAAACTGCATGTAACATAAATTTCATTCTCCCTAAAATGGCGTCCGACATTTTGATTGTCTGAATAATGCCGCAAAACTCGAATCAGCTAATAAGAATGCCGGACGCCATTTTAGGTAGATTGAAATTTATGTTACATGCAATTTTGATAGCACGGGGTTTATGACAGATGGCGTTTGGTTTACATGAATTTAAGAATATGTGCTTTTGCGGAAGAATTAAAATTATGTCAAATGCTAATTCTGAAATATAAAAATTGTGACAAATGGTAATTCGGAAAAATGAAAATTATGACAGATGGTAGTTCGGAAAAATTAAGAATATGTTAAATAGTAATTCGGTATTAAAAAAATTATGTCAAATGGTAATTCAGAAATATGCAATTATAATAATTGGTAATTCGGGAGAATAAAAATTAGCACAAAAAGTAAATCGGAAATGTAGGAATTAGGCTAATTGGGAATAAATGAAAATTATAGAGAATTGCTATTCGGTCAAATGATTTGAGGTAAAAGAAATGTTTGAGAAAATAGAATTTGGGGAATATTCATGCATCTCAACATTGTTCCATGAATAGTGTCACTTTTTTTGACGGAATCGACTAAGAATGTCTTGCCAGGGACTTATTGCTTTCATATTTTTCGAATTAATTATTTGAACAATAGTTAATTGTTTAAACAATTTTTATAAACAAATCCACATTTCGATCTATTTTGCCATGAATGGCCTAATTTTTTTTGATGAAACAACTAAAATTGTCTTACCAATGACTTCTTGTTGTCATATATTTCCAATTGACAGCAAATGTTACTTATTTAAGCAATTCTTATGAATAAATACCTATTTTTACCTTTTTTCCCAGGAATAAGCTATCAGTTCAGTTAATAAGTTAAGTAGAATAAGTACAATTAGTAGAATAAATTCATTTATTTATTCCAAAGTGAATTTTATATCAGTGAAATCATGCCTCATTATAAATCGATATACAATATTCAGACAAAACTAGATGAAATTATTTGTCTGCAATTGAATAAATAATTGAATTTAAGTCATTTTTAACTCAGAAAGTTGTGCCTTATTCCGTATTAGCTAGAGGGTACTAATTAGTATCTTCTGGCTATTATAGAATAGGGCTACTGTAGCACTGTTCTAAATTACAATCTAACAAGTTGAATCTTAAAATAAATTGCATAATTTAAACAAAATATGAACTCAATGGAGCCAGACAGCAGAGTCTTGTTATATTCTCTGTCGTTTTTCAAAATTTTAGCGAGATATATACTTGAGATTAATAATAAGTTGTCCTATAGGACTATCGGAATTTCTAATCGATTTCTGAAAAAAAATTGAGCGTATTCATGAGAAAAGCTGAAGATAGGTATTTGTTTATAAGGATTGCTCAAATAATCAACACTTGCTGTCAACTGGAGAAGTATGACAACAAGAAGTCATTGGTAAGACATTTTTAGTTGTTTCATTAAAAAAATGAGGCTATTCATAGCAAAATGTTAAGCATAGGCATTTGTATATCAAAATTGTTTAAATAAACAAAAAATTCGGTCAACTTACAAAATATGACAGCAAGGAATCATTGAAAAGATATTTTTAGGTTATTCTTCAAAAGAATTGAGCCTACTCATTTAGACATTGTGAAACTGTATATTTGTCCACAAAAATTGTTCAAATACTAATAAAAAAGCAACTATTTTTGACTTGTAATAGTATATTAATTTCTATCATATTTTATGAAGAAACTATGAGTTTCAACATCCAATCATTTCAAATTACGAAAAAATGACACTTGTTCATTAATTTGTTCATAACATAAAAAAAAATTTCTCATTCCAACATGATAAATTATTTGTGAATATTTCTCATACTGATTTGAGGCCTGTTTTATTGAATTTGAGAATCTTAAGAGCAGTGGCATAATTAAAAAGTTATTTTTTAAAAAATCATTTGTTATTTAATAAAAAAAATGTTGCTTTGAGAAAAAACTTACGGTCATTTGAAAAAAATACACCCAAATCCATTGAAAATTGAACTGTCGAGCAATTTTTGTAAAAAAAAAAGTGCTTTTTGGCACACTGCGCGTGGCTCATAAATGACGTCACATATTTTTGGGCAATTCTTACAATCCCCTTCCCCTCTGTCAAGCACAGTTCAAAATTCTATTTTATTTTGAAATTCGCTTTTTTCTTGAATTTTCGACTGTTGAAAATTAAAGAAAATTGAAATTCTTTTTTAGCCGTTGGATCATCGCCTTTTTTTTAAATTTTCAACTGTTGAAAATATCGGAAAATTGAACATTTTACAAGGTTGGTATTTCAACAGTTGAAGTCACAACACTTTAATTTTTAATAGTTAAATCAGCAACGATTGGAAATTGAACACTTGAAATTTCAATTTTCTTCCATTTTCAACAGTTGAAAATTCAAGAAAGAAGCGAAGGTTCAACTGTTGGTAATTAAAATTTTCATTTTTCACAATTTTCAACAGCTAAAAATTCAATAAAAAGGCGAGTTTTGAAAGAAAATTGAATTTTTGATTGTTAGAAATTCAATTGTCGAAAATTCAATTTTCAATTTTCTTCACTTTTCAACCATTGAAAATTCAATTTTCTTTTAAAATATGATTTTTTCTTGAATTTCCAACTGTTGAAAGTCAAAGAAAATTGAATTTTCAACAGTTGAATCTCCGCTTTTCTTTTGAATTTTCGACTGTTGAAAATTTTTAAAAATTGAATATTGCAGAAAATTGGAATTTTAACAGTTTGTTTTCCAGCAGTTGAAATTACAACAGTTGTATCTTCAACAATTGCAAATTCAGTTTCCTTTCAAAATTTGCTTTTCATTTGAATTCTCAACTATTCAGATTCGAAGAAAACTGATAAATCTGAAAATTAACAATTGAATTTTCAACAGTTGGAAATCTAACTATTGAAAATTCAACTTTTGAAGTTGAAAATGAAAGAAACTTGAAAATTTAACCTTCAACTGATGAATATTCTGTTTCCTTTAAATTTCATTCAAAATTTGCCTTTTTCATGAATTTTCAACAATAAATTTTCAATTGTTGAAGATTCATCTGTTCAAGATACAACTGTTGAATTTTCGAAAGTTGAACTTTCAATTGTTGTAAATCGGATTTTCTTCGACTTTCAAAATTTGAGAGTTCAATTGTTGAATACTGAATTCAAAAAAAATCTTTTTTATTGAATTCTCAACAGTTGTAAATTTTAAAAAATCGAATCTTTCATTGAAAACAAGTGCTGTCATTCATGAACAACGCCTCTATAGTGATAACTGGATTTATACTTACAAGATACGCTAGACAATCCTGCTATAGGTGGTGAAATAAGAATCGATATCCGCGAAATTATATCTGAAAATGAAAAACTAAAGAATGGTAAGGCTGCAGGTACAGATGGTATTGCTGCTGAAATGCTTAAGAGCGGTGGCGGATGTTTGTGTGGATGAACAAATTTAAGAATACATGTGCTAAGAACGGTGAAGTTCCCAATGATTGGAGGCAGGCGATTATCGTTACACTCCACAAGGAGAAGGCTGATAAGTGTGACTGTACTAATTATAGGAGGATTAGCCTCTTACGTACTGTGAGCAAAATATTAAATAAGAATCGATATCCGCGAAATGATATCTGCAATTTTGAAACTAAAGAATGGTAAGGCTGCAGGTGTCGATGGCATTACTGCTGATATGCTTAAGAGCGGTGGCGGATATTTGTTTGTGTGGTTGGACAAATTTATGAATACATGTGCTAAGAGCGGTGAAGTTCCGAATTATTGGAGAAAGGTGATTATCGTTCCACTCTACAGCAGAAAGGCTGATGAGTGTGACTGTACTAATTAAAGAACGATTGACTTACTAAGTACTGTGGGCAAAATATTGAATAAAAATCGATATCCGTGAAATGATATCTGCACTTGAGAAACTAAAGAATGGTAAGGCTGAAGGTGTCGATGGTATTACTGTTGAAATGCTTAAGAGCGGTGGCGGATATTTGTTTGTGTGGTTAAACGTATTCATGAATACATGTGCTAAGAACGGTGAAGTTCCGAATAATTGAAGACAGGCGTTTATCGTTCCACTCTACAAGAGCAAGGCTGATAAATATGACTGTACTAATTATAGAACGAGAAGCCTACTAAGTACCATAGGCAAAATATTAGCCGAAATACTTATTGATAAGGTCATAGGAATAACTATAGAAAGGACCTAGGAAGTCCAACGTGGGTTTATGTTAGGGAGATCACGCGCGAATCAGATATTCAGCTTGAGTTGGATCATAGAAAAGCGTTTGAGCGTAAAGAAAAAAGTTTTCTGAACATTTCTTCATCTAGAAAAAGTTTTCGATAAGGTGGATATAACTAAACTTTGGAAAGTTCTGAAAGAGTATGGAGTAAATGGTTGGCTTTTAAAGGCAATATATAATGGTAGTGAAGCGAGTGTGAGAGTAGATGGACCACTGTGCGATTGGTTTGATATTAGGCAGGGCATTAGTCAAGGCTGCGTTATGTCCTTAGGATGTTCAATATATACATGGACAAAAAATCTAAGAATGTGGTTGGGATAAAGAGTATGGATCTTCCTATGGAATTAGCAGTCAGTTTGAGTGTTTATGTTTGAATCGTGATATGTGATGGCTCTGTGAAGCTCCTCACCTGGAGTAATTGCTAGAGATTTTGACCAGCGACGTTTGATGGAGCGGTGTTGTGGAAAGAGGCTAGAACCGACCGTGTTACGCTTTCTCCGAAAGAGATTTGGCTTGATGGTATAATAATAATAATAAAAGCGCTAAGCGTTAAGCGCTCGGACTTCCTACTAGAGATCCGGGGTTCGATCCCTGAGCCGGTACCTCTGGAAATTTTTCCATGTACTTTTACCGAGGTTCTGGTGGTTCGGATTCCACCTTAAGCTGTAGGTCCCCCCATTATGCACTTGGCTGCAAGCCAACCCGCGGATGGTGGGGTAAAAATTATACCAGACTCAGATATAATTTTTTATGATAATAATAATAATAATAGCCCCGTGCAGAATATTCATTTTGGTACAAATATCCAACTTGAAAAGTGCCTTCGACATATTGGCTGTTTGAGTTATAATTTATAATAAAAATAGAGCACACGCACAGACATAATGATGCAGCGGGCATTATACGTTAGCAACTTGCCCTAAACCTAGGACTCTCAAAAGAATGGATGCCATTCTATAGATACATTTTAGTGCCCGTTTTAGAAAACAAAGACTACATGTTGCATTGGGATGTTACTATCCAGACGGATCATTATATGCGAGCCAATCGACCCGACATTGTCATGCATGAGAAAAAAGGTGGAAAAGTCTATATCATCGACATTGCTTGTCCACTTGACCAGAACTTGCAGGCAACCTATGCAACCAAGATCTATAAGTATAGCGAGCTAAGGCATGAAGTAAAGACAATATGGAGGAATGTGGAACATGCATCTATTCATCCGATTGTGATATCGGCGACAAGCAATGTGCACGCAAGATGCACTGAACATTTCGAAGATCTAGGAGTCAGTAGGATACTGGCAGCAGCTCGAAAAGCGGTTTTATTAAACACCTGTCGCATTGTAAGAAACTTCCTAGACCATCAGGAAGTAGGCGACTAAAACCCTATGGAGTAACAGATTGTAGCTCTTGAGAAGCAGACGATTAATGTCACCTTCAACACTCTCGGCCGCTGCATAAGGACAACAGCGGTAAACGAAAAACTCCAAACTACACCATACGCCTAATTTTGTACCTACTACAACAGCATCGTAAGGGGTTTCAAACATCGTATTGAATTCTTGACATCTTTGAATCATAACGCACATGACTTGGTCCGTAGCTGATGATGGGATACCGAGTTCACCAGAGAAAAAAGCAAAATAAAATAAAAATAATAAATTGGTAGCTCTAAGAAAGCATCTAGAGGTGACTGATGTCACCTTCAACGCTTTCGGCCGCTGCGTACAACAGCGGTAAACGACAAACTCCAAACTACACCATACCATATGTATACCTAATTTTGTGCTTATTACAACATCATCGCAGAAAATTTCAAACACCGTATTAAATTCTTAACATCTTTAACTCATCAGGCACTTGACTTGATAAAGGAACTAATAAAATCTTAAAGTTAAATACAAAAGTTCTTCCTCTCCTAATGATGTAAAGTTTTTCTGGAAATATGTTACAGTATGACTTGAGTTCCTTTGAAATATAAATTTAAAAAGTACTTACCTCGACCACATAATGGAGCCCGGATAATGTCATCCTCGCAACAGAGTCTTTCCTTTGCACAGGTTGCTGCCATCTTCTTAATGTCACAGACTGTAAAGAAAGAAATATAATGTTTAATGAAAGAACTTCCTTTCAGAGATATAAAATATTTGATACTTTATATTACAAGCTCTTAGGGTTAAAAGTGCTATCCTTTTATGAAATAGAATAGATTTTTCTGGTTTTGTATTTGCTTATTCACGGTTGGTGAAAAGTAAATGTTTGTGTCGCAACTGTAGTTTTTTTAGACTTTGTCGCAGGTCTCTGGAGTTCAATAACGCAATAATATATTTGATTGGATGTGAATAAACGAGTCGAGAACAAATCGCAATGCTATCGAGATGAATTTGTTTCCGGAAATTGCGGAAACCAGGACGGAAGAGAGAAAAGTAAATATAATAAACCTTCTTTCGAGTCACACTAACTGGCTGCATTGAAGATTGACCGAACCTCAGATATATGTCAAGAAAAAGAAGTTCCTGAAATATTTTTCGAAACACCTGAATTCTTCATGTTATTTCAAGAATTTAAAAAATTTGTTCTGTAAGGATCTACATTTGAAACACCATCACGAGGGGACAATTACTCGAATTTTTGGTGTAAATTTAATTGCAAGATTGCAAGGGTTTGCAAAAGTTTGCATATATGTGAATGAAAAATATTGCATGAGATTACAAAAGATTCTATGGATCATACGAAATTCATCATAGAAAATCATTACATAGAAAATAATTAAATAGAAAACGATTATAGAATAATCACCATTGAAATAAATAATAGAAAAATATTGAAGGAATTATTGTAAAAAGTGGAGAAACTAAAAAGGAAAGATTTATTTTGGACTACTCATAATATCGTATGGAAGTAAAGTACATAAGAATATCGATTCTGCACAAATAATCTTCACACAGCATAAATCTGAAAATTCCCTTGATATCATTACGAACGCCTAAAATTTCATTGAAATCCATGAAAATCCTTTGGATTACTCAAAACTAAACTACAAATTAAATCAAAGTGAAACTTATCTAAACTCAAAACATTTGCAATAAAAAAATTCCCTCCTTCAATTCGGAAAAAAAATTAAAGACCAAAATTTCCTCTTTTTCAACTCAATCAACATGTTAAAAACAAAAAAAAATCCCTCTTCCAATTGGAAAAAAAATTTAAAACTAAAATTTCAACTCATAAAAGTATTAAAAATAAAAAAGTCCCTCTTTTTATTAAAAAAGTGAAGACAAAAAAATTCCTCTTCCAATTCAGAAAAAAATGAAAAAACAATATTTCCTCCCTTTTAGCTCAATGAAAATTGAAAAATTTCAAATTGCTAAACTTCCAAATTTAACTACATATTCCAGAAAACGTTCAAAATTCACTCGGAAAATTTAACAGTTCGCAATTATGAAACAAATCATCAACTATTTATATTTTCGATTTGCAATGGTTCAATTTTCAACAATTCCAAACTGTATAACGCTTTAATTTTAAATCATTTGATTTGGAAAACTTCATTTGAAATTGTCCATTCTAAATGAACAATCAAATATTCCTTAACTTCAAAATATTAATTTTTTGAAGTATTGAATTATAAATTGTTCAATTTGAAAAGTTTTCAATTGGTCAGTGTCGTCTAATTATGAATCTACGAATCTGAAATTGTTTGGAATTGTTTGAAAATTTAAAATAATTCATAAAACTTTGATCTGGAGTTTACAATTGTTTAACTATTCGGGCCTCAGGTTAACCATTTAAAACGTTATAATTCAAAAGTCGTTCCATTATGAACAGATTTAGCAACGTTTATTCTCAAATTTCCCCACAGTCAATTATTATTAAATTTTGAATATTATAGTTCAATCTTTAAAACCTTGAATTAAATTATATTGATAGGTTATCGAATTGAAACGTTTTACAACCAGAAATGTAGAATTTCCAACACTTTTAATTTCAGTTGTTAAAGCAAGAGTGGAAAAATCTCGTGAAATAAAATTTTATTCATTCCCTAAATTTGTCTAGAAATTCGTTGAAATCCCTCAAAATCCATTAAAATCTTTGCAAATCGTGAAAAAATATTAAAATAAGTAGAAATCATTCAAAATCCCTTGCATATGAATTAAATTAAACTTATTCATTAAAATTCTCAAAAAAACCGTTCAAATCCCTGAAAATTTTTGAAATCCATTGGAATACTTGAGAATTCAATAAAATTCTTTAAAATTTGTGAAATTCCTTGAACTACCTCAGAATCCCATGAAACCTTTGGAATCGCTAGAAATCCCTTGAAATTTCATTTATTTCCAAAAGTTCTCTAGAAATCTCTTAAAATCTTTGGAAGTCCTAAAAAATTATTTGAAATCCCTTTAAATGCTTAAAATATCTTGAAATTCTTTGGAATCCTTCAAAATCCTTGAAATAATTCGAAATCTTATGAAATTCGTTGAAATCCATGATAATATTTTTAAATCCCTGGAATACCGATGAAATCCCTTAAACTTAGTTTAAATGTTTGGAAACACCATAAAATTCTTTCAAAAACTTTGAAATCCGCGGAAGTCCCTCGAAATCCGTTGAAATCATTTCAAATTGTGTGAAATTTTTATGAAATGCGAAGAAATCGCTTAAGATCCGTGCAAATTCTCTAGAACACCTTGAAATTCATTGAAATCCATTGATGTATTTGAGATCTTTGAAATCTTTTGGAATTCTGTGAAATTCCTTGAAATAATTTGAAATCCTACGTTAAGTAAGAAAATAAATCATTCGTTTGCAGTTTAGTTTAGTTTAGTTTATGAAACGCTTTGAATTACTAACGTTTTAAGTCGAAATATATTGTATTTTCAACAAACTAGCTGAATTTTAAACCAGAAAAGATTCATTTTCTTCCAAAAGAGATAAATTTTCAGCGTTTCTAAATATGAAAGATGAATTTTCTACCATAAAAGATAAATTTTCAACTCAAAAGTAGAAACCTCCAACCAAAAAAGATGACGAACAAAACGTTTGAATTTTCAACAAAAGAATTGAACTTTCAACAAAATAGCTGAGTTCTTCACCTGCAAAGATGAATTTTCAATCAGTTTGATTCAACGGAAAAACACGAATTTTTAACCCCATAGTAGAATTTTCAACTAAAGAAAATAAGCTTATGAACCAAAAATAAAATCGTTAGATTTTCCGCTTAAAAAATTCACTTCCAAAAAAAAACGAATTTTCCACCAGTTGAATTCAACAAAAAAAAATGAATTTTCAACAAAATAGTTGAATCCTCAACCAAAAATATTAATTTTCAGCGAAAAAGATTGAGTTTATAACACAAAAGACGAATTTTCAACAAAATACATGAATTTCATACCAAATAGTTTAATTTTCAACTTCAGAAAAAAAGATTTAAACCAAGAATGGAATAATTGAATTATCAGATGAAAACTTAATCTTTGACCAAATAAAACACGAATTTTTAACCAAACAGTTCAATTTTCAACGATTGATTCTTCAACGAAAAAGAAAATTTTCTACAATACGGTCTAAGTGTACACAAGAAATGATACCGATTATTCACAGGTAATAAATCATAAAGAAATATGACGAATAACACAAAAATAAACATAAATAGAGAGAGAGAGAGAGAGAGAGAGAAGGAGAGGGAGAGATAAGATAAGAAATTCGCCGTGTAACCATTCTTATCACATGACAATAAACACAGCTATTGAAATAATAAAGATTTTTCAATCAGGTCATATTGACTGAGATATAAAAAATCAGACTCTAATAATATTTCCAAACTCGTCTTAGTGAAGCTGAGACTAAAAACAGAAAATTCTCTTCGAGAATATTCGATATTTGCTTGAAACTATTTCTTATAATGCAATATTTTTGATGAGAGAAAAAAATGCAATTATGGTTGTGATTAAATTTACAAAATATTCACATTTTAAGGGTTTTTTTCGAACTGTCTATTATTACCGAATTTTCCGTAACACTAGGCAGTACCCATTCATTTGCCATAAGCTGACATTTCATAGTTTTAATTAGGAATGTTTGTAATGAATTATTATATGATTAAAGAATATAATTTTTTTTCAGAATATGAAACTAAGAAGTCTAATGATAAGAAATTTAGTTTTATTAACTGGTGTTATTACCTAACTACGGCAATATTTACCGAAGCTATGAAAAATTTGATAGTAATGATATCGCTGTGAATCACGTGAATTTGTATATGTAAGCGAAAGTATAAAAAGGCCTGCACGCTAAAACACAGTACTGTGTTTTTTCGAAATTCTTCAAGACCGCTCCGAAGAATTGAAGGTACGTCTCATTAGTAGGCTTATAAATAAAATTCAAGATTTTTGAATTTTATAAACTAGTAAGATATTTTTAAGGATGGTTTATTTATTGAATTGAAAATTTTTTTAAAGCATCCATGCCCGAGTTTTTACCCGTGAAAACGAAGCACACGGTGTTTATATACGGAAAAAAAGTTCGCCTGATATGTAGCTAAAAAAAACTGCGGGGATTTCTTCGTAATGACTCTAGATGCTAGAAAATCACCCTCCCAAAATCTGATCTGATCCTTTTTTTAAGATATCCGCAAAAGAATATTGATATTTCAAAAAACGAAAAAGTATTCAATATTCCCAGGCGTAATAATGTATGCATGTGTAAGGATATATTACATACACATTCACACAAACAAACAAACAAACAAACAAATATATATATATATATATATATATAGTTATAGTTATATAGTTTCTCCGCTTTTGATATTTTCATGTGTGAAGTCCGTGCTCCAGAAAGTGGACACGTGTTTACGTCTGTATGTTTGTTGACATATGAATTTTCCGCGCTGCGAGCAGTATCCAAAAACAAACGATTTTTCGATTCAGGCGATTATAGAATTTTCACTTCTACATACATATCAGTGTCTTGTTTGATGTCGTTATCGAAACATACGTCTGAGTTTGTG
>JAUMHM010000049.1:349168-374596 GCA_032362435.1 Melikaiella ostensackeni
CTGTTTTGTCAGCTGGGTAGGTGATAGCCACAGTATTTTGAGATTCCCAAGAAATTGTTCTCACCGATCATTCGGGGAAGGTTAAAATTATAACAGGAACGTACTATGCATAATTATTGGACCGTTTGAAAGCCGAGCTGTAAATAAACGGCCACGATTGGCGCACGAGAAAGTCCTGTTGTATCACGACAACGCACCGGCTCACACCACCGCAATTGCAATAGCAAAAATACACGAAGTGGCTTCATATTGATTGCTCATCCACCCTATTCTCTGGACTTGGCTACGTGCGACTTTTTTCTATTCCCCAACTTGAAGACCTGGCTAGGTGGAAAGAGATTCTCGTCCAACGAAGAAGTAATCGATGCTGTAAATGCGTATTTTGCAGACCTTGAGAAATCTTACTTTTCTAAAGGAATGAAAAAATTGGAATCTTGCGGGACTAAGTGTGTAACCCTCAAAGGAGACTATGCTGAGATATAAAAGCAAACTTCTCTACAACAAAAAATTTCTGCCTGATTTTTTGCAAAATTTATCAAACGACCCTCGTAGGATAGTCTCATTTGCCATACTCTTACTATGCTATCTGAGAGATCACTCCCATAAGATGTTTCCCTAGATCAATCCCATACCAAAACTTTTTTATCCGGGGTTCTAGAATTTATATTCTTAACACATAAAAAATTATAATTCAAGATTAAAATTGTAGAAACATTTTTCTGATCAAAAAATAAATTCACCGTGATTGTCAACGTTCAAAATGAAAAAATTTTCAATTATAAACCTTTTCAATTCAGTTATTCTAAAAAAACATTCAGAATATAGTATAGTATAGTTTATTATAATTCTCAGAATTCAACCATTACAATCTTAATTGCAAAATTAAAACTTATTAAAGGGAAAAATTGACAATTCAGCTTTCTACATGAAAATTCAGAACTCTTAAGCTGTAACCATTCAAAATGTAAAAAATTGTTCAATTACTAAGGTATTAATTTCAGATAGTTCAATTTTTATCTATTTTGATTTCAAACAACATAATTTTCAACTTTTTAATTTCAAATCGTTTAATTCCTAATACTTCATCTAGAATTTTTATTCTTTTTTAAATTCCTCCAATCTCATATTTTTAAATTTTAAATGATTCATTTTTTTTAATATTTAACTGAAAACCGGACAATTGTAAGGTATTACGTTGAAACTTTAAAATAAAAAAAAGAATACAAAACAGGATGGCTATGATTACAATTTTTTGAATTGCACAATTTTAAGTTTTCCAGTTCGGAACTTTTTTTTTAAGTTGAGTTTGAAATATTCAATATTTTGAAACATTTTTTAATAGAAAATAATTCCATTTACAATGCCTAGTTTTAAAATCTTCTCGTTTTTAAAGCTTGAATTTGAGACATTTCTTTCCTAATTTATTATTGATTTGAATTTATTCGGGAGGCGCTTGATTCAAAATTGTTTAATTTCAAAGCATTCAAACTGAAAATTGTGTAACTATCAAGTCAGTTTGATATTGATATTGATAATTGATAAGATATTGATAATTGATGTAACAATTTAATATTCTACAATTTCAAAGAATTTAAAAATCAGACAATTTTTTACTTTTAACGTTGAAACCAAACAATTTAGAATATTTGAATCTAAAATCATTAAATTTAAAACTGACTGTCTCGACTTTTATTATGAAATTTTGTAATTTTGAAAGATTTAATAGTGAAATTGACCTGAAATTTTTAATATTTGAATTTGAAACTTTTATCGATTTATGAGGATTTTAATTCAGTGAGAACGACATTTTTTAGTTGATATTAGAAGAGTCATGAATTGTTGAATAGGATATTATACGCTCAAAACTTACTGAATGCTTATTTTTACTAATAAAAAATATAGTGTTGATTTTTTAACCCTTTCCCTGTGTAAATATGTGTCCCAACGACAATAATTTTGTCTTCATAATCTATCATCCAATATTACTTACTTCAGAATCAGACCTTATTTCAAAATGAAATATTCAAAATTGTACAACGCAGTAAAATTTGCAACTGGAAACCTCCAGAATTAAAGAAATTTTAAAGTTAATATTTTCGAATTTAAGCTTTTCAACTTTTAAAGCAAAAAAATGTTAGTTTCTTGGCCTTGAAGATAAAACTGTTTTAGAATTGCGAATTCAAAACTATAACTTTAAATTGAATTTATAGAAATTTGAAATATGATGAATATTATTAATAAGTATCATCTTATGTAGTATCAAGTGACATTTAAAGTGATTGGAGAGATTTTCATACTAAAAATGTGATTTTTGTCCCAAAATAAACTGACTGTCATATTTACCGTTAGAAATGGAAGAATTTGAAATATTGTGAACCTCTAAAGTTCAATTATTCTATAAGCATTAGAAATTATATAGTTTCCAATTGTAAACTTTCAAAAATAATGAATTTAAACTTGAATCATTAAAAATCGAACACTCCAAAAATTTGTTTTGAAAATTAAAGCATTCTTATATTAGCACCTTGAAACTTAGTCGGCAAAAATGATTAATTTTCAAATTGAGCATCACGATTTTCAAAATTAATAAACTGGAAATTAACGATAAAGCATTTCCATTCAAGGGGAACAACTTCATGTTGCATCAAGTAGAAAAACAATTTTATAAGATGTCTAACTGACGTATACTGATAAACTGTCACATTGACGTGATAGAAAATGTCGCGAGACAGAAAACACGCAAAAAGCGAGCGGAAACATAGGATCTTCAATATGAGCAAAGTAGAAGAATGAATTAATTAATTAATTGATAGATTATCATAGTGAATGATTTTCTTCGAGAAAACAATTCACCAAGTGAAAACAAATATTTGGTAAATAAGTACATAAATGACCCATGGTCGGTCAGTTTTGTCACCTAAGCCTTCAAGCCTTCAAGCCTTGAAGCATTTAAGCCTTCACAAAACAGTGTTTCCTTCCATACGAAAAAGTGTATATATTAATATATTATTAGGTGTAAATTATTAAAAAGTGTATTAATTAAGCTAATACCATAAACAACATTTCTGTCTCAAATTATGTGATATTATCCTCCTTATTTATACGAGTATTCCTCGGGAAATTACTGACGCGTGACCGACCATTGGTTGGTGGCCGACCACTGGTTCCACTACCCTATGTAATTTTCCTTCCTTATAGAGGGAGGTTTGTAATGACCTAAATTTTTGAATCTACTTTTTTCACATGTTTCGATATACTTCGACCCCAGGAACTCGAAAGTGCAATTTAAAAAAAAAGGTCCGTGTGTGTGTGTGTGTAACTTTTTTCTGTTCACCATATCTAGAAAAGAAAAGAGCTATGATCATGAAATTTTGATGAATTGTAGCTCCAAATGATGTTCAGGTCGGATAAGATTTTAAGCTGGATTTGCCAATTAGAAGTGGTTTTTTTGCGTTTGAAAATTGGAAGAAAAAATTTTACCTCGTTCATATGAGAAAAACTTGTTCAATATTCGAAATACAACAATACTACATCTGATTCATGTGTTCGCGTCTTCGAGGCGCCTCGAATGATCTATTGACGAACCTTGCATGATCTCTTATGATCTAGCAAAACCGATTTATAAATTTAAAAGTATATTGTTTATCTTGTTTATATTAGGGAAACTTCCATGATATTAGGAATACAACAATACTGTATATGATGTATCTTTTCGCGACTTCGAGAAGCACCGATTGACCTACTGAAGAACCTTTCATGACCTTCTATTACCTACCAATACCGTTTTCCAATTTTTGAACAAAATTATTCACGTTGTTCATATAAGAGGAACTTGATTAATATTTAGAATATGAAAGTACTGTATTTGATGTAATTGTTCGCGTTTTCGAGTCATTTTGAATGATCTATTGAAGAATCTTTGGTGATCTTTCATGATCTATTAATAGCAAACTACAAAGTCATCTTTTTCGTTAGTGAAAATAAGCCTCTCTCTATGAGGAAGCAAATTTATTTGTTACATGTGAGGAAGAAAAGTGCTCATAAAATGAGCACAAATGAATACATACGTATTAAATACACCCTTTGTACTTCGCAGCGGTCTGTGAAATTTGGAACGGACATGAACCATAAAGATTCTGGATGTCGATAATCGTCAGTAACAGGAATCTACTGATAGAAAAAGCTTCGTATTGCAATACATTCAACGTGGATTTTTTTAATAAATATAGGTATAAGTTTATTCTAAATAACATGGTTGACAGATCAAAGACAAAACACGAAGTGAAGTAATCAAAAAAGACTGCAAATAAACAAATGCAAATTAAATAGGGCAAGCTAAAGTTACTTCATAGAAGAGTTGAGAGCATTTCATATTTCCAACACTCCCACTTGCTATCTACTCATCTGCGTCTCAACCTGGTCCAGCTTCATCATCTTTAGACAATTTTCATGTGAAGGCCTGAATGAGTCCTTTGTGAGAATATCTGCTGCCTGCTCACTTGTTGATACAAATTTCATTTTAATCACTCTTTTGTATTCCAGGTCCCGAATCAAGTAATAAGGTACATTAATATGTTTTGTGCTACGATGATATGCAGGATTTCTAACCAATTTTGTTGATGATTCATTGTCGCAGCTAATAATTGTAGAAATCTTTCGATTGCAACTCAAGTCAAATAATAGGTGTCGTAGCCATGTAGTCTCTTTTCCTGCTTCTGCTAAAGCGATATGTTTTCAGCTTCTGTTGAACTTTGAGCAACCACTTGTTGTTTCTTTGACATCCAAGTTACAGCTGCATCGCCAAACAAAAATAAGCATCCAGACGTTGATTTACGTGAATCCGTATTCTCTGCAGTCTGCATCACAAAAACCAGTCAAGGTTGACTCTTATCTTTGACCATCATAAATGATTTTTATATCGCAGGTTGATTCCAAATAGTAAAAAACTCTTTTGACTGCCCTCCAATGTCCCATACCAGGATTCTCCAGAAACTGTAAAACTTTTGATACAGCAAAACCAATATCAGGGCGACTAACTAAAGCAGTATGCGTCGAGCTTTCAACTGCTTCCCAATAAGAAATGCCAGCCATCTCAGCAAACTCTTCTTTACTTGTTGAAAACAAAGTTTTCGTAAGCTTAGTATATGGATCTCCAGGTGTTGATACCATTTTACAGTGGAATCATGTTGAAATGATTCATAATTTCTTCAATGTAATGGCTTGACTGATATTGATAGTTTTCTCTCATCTGTTTCTATTTATCTGAAGACCTACGTATTTCTTAGCTTCCTCTTCACTAATAACAAATTCGGCTTTAAAATCTTGTAAAACAGAACGTATTTTCTTCTTTGATGTAGAACCCACAAGACCATCATCTACGTACAAAGCCAAAATGGTGATAAAGTCTAAATTTTGAGAAAAATACGCACAATGATCATTAAGACTTCAAGTAAAGTTATGACATATCAAGATATCATCAATTTTTTTATTCCACTGACAAGAACTTTGTTTAAGACCGTAAATTCCTTTCTGCAAATGACATACTCGACCTGTATTCTCATTATAACCTTTTTTTTGTTCCATATAAATGTCATAATTTATATCACCATAAGGAAATGCAGTCTTCACGTCAAATTGCATTAACTCCATATCTTTATGAGCAATAACCGCTAGAATGGTTCTAATAGCATCATATCTTGTAACAGGTGCAAAAGTTTCTTCGCCGTCAATACCTTCATGTTGACATAGCCCTTAGCTACAACCCTAGCATTATACCTTTTAACTGCCCCAGGTGGCAGTTCAACAAGTTTCCATGTATTGTGCTCCATCAATGAGGAAAATTCTTTATCCATAGTCCTTTTCCATTCTTTATGATCCGAACAGGTTGTTGCTTCTTTGTAAGATGAAGGTTCATTCATTGTTGAATCAACAATCAGAGCGAATAAGGAAACTGCTGGACGTTGACTTCTGCGAACCATAGCATGATATTCTTGTGATTGATTTCATGAAGTTCACGCGTTTCTTTTGATTTTGAACCTTTTGCTCTCCTAGGTACTTCATTACTCTTTTTGACTCTGGCATTGAAGTTCTAATCGTAGCATTTTCAAATCCGAATAAATCCTCCTCTTCAAGATTTTCTTCCGATGTTTTCATCAGTGTATCTTCTTGTCCAGTTTCTTCATAAGAGCTTCTTTCTGGAATAATTTCTGGATTGTTTTGTTGACCATTTATATTGTAAATTTCGTCTTTTTTTATTCTTACCTGTCCAAAAGTTGAATTACCTTTGTGGTTGGAACTTCATAAAGAATAACATGCCTCGGCACGATGATTTTGTTTGTCTCGAGATCCCAAACACGGAAAATTTTAGTTGAATCACCCTATCCAACAAATTACATCTCCTTTGCTTTAGGCCCCTACTCAGTTTGATTTTCTTTAGCTATAATGATTCTGGATGTCTATAAACATCGGTAACAGGAATCTACTAATAAAGAAAGCTTCGTGTTGAACTAGATTTAACGTCGATTATTATTTCAATGTTGTATTTATTCTTGTATTGTAATTTTATGCCATAAACATTATTATATCTATTAATATTAACAAGACTTTAAAGAAAGATGTGCATATATCTAAAGAAGAGAGAGAATGTAAAAAAAAACTAAAAAAAAACCTTCTTGAAAAATAATCCCGATACCTTTTTGCCATTGCTGATAAAGGTAACCTCACTGTTTGTTTAAAAAAATCCACTTACAACACATAAATGTCCAGTTTACTTTCTGATACATCGACTTACATTCCAGTAAACAATAACCATTTAAGAAAATTACAGGTTAACACATCAAATATTTCAAAAAATCTCAATGACAATAATTTGTTTTAATACAAATACCACAATAATGAACTTACTTTAACTGATACAGTCTTAGCTAAATGTTACGGTTTAACAAAAATTCATGAACAAGATGTTCTCTTTGTCCGATTAGTTCTCTTTTTAATGATCCATCAAATTTTTTGTCTAAAATAATTTATGATGAATTGAAACTTTGCATTAAAACCCCTGTTTCACATATCAATAACAGTTTTTAATTGGAAAAAAACTCAAAGATATAAACACAGACGACGATTATGTTCTTCTTTCTCTTGATGTCAGTTCTTTACTTACAAAAATCTCTTGTAACATGGTATATGTCGATGATGCGATCCTATGCTCAAAAAAAAGCATGTTAATGTAGTTATCAAGACCCTTAGTTCTTGAAATAAAAATGTACAATTTACCATTGAATTATAACAGAATGAAAGTATTAATTTCTTATACATGAAGTTAATTAGAAATGATAATCGTATTACCACTAATTGGTTTCAAAAACCAATGTCATCAGGCAGACTAATTAACTTTCTTTCACATCATTCTATCCAACAGAAAAAAATATTGTTTACAATCTTGTGGACAGAGCAATATTATCATCTCATAATAAGTTTCACTTTGAAAGTTTGAAAATAATTAAATAGTTACTGACCAATAATGATTATCCGATTTGCTTCATTAATACAATAAAAATCCGCATAATTAAAATTAAATATCACTCTCACAACAAGGTAGTTAACAACTATCAGATTCGTTCACATGTACACCAACTTAAGGTTTGCCCTCCTTTTTCTGATAATTTTACAAATCTATCCAAGATATTAAATATGTACTTACAATATTGCTACGAGTGCTACAATTGAAAACAGTTTAAGTTCTGTAATAAAACTAGGTAAAGATACCTCAAAAAATGGGATGAAACGAATGTAGTTCATAAATTTTCCTGTAAACAATGTTTTGCATCTTACGTGGGTGAAACAAAAAGATCTTTAAAGACTTGTATTAATAAACATATTAATAAGAAAAAAACAGAATTGGTTGTTTATAAACACCAGTATCATTTCAATCACACATTTGATTGGGATAACGTAAGAATTTTGAATCGAGAATCTAATTATGAAAAAAGACTGATTTCAGAGATGATCCATATCAATAGTAATTCAAAATAACATTAATAAAGAAGGAGATATTTACGCTCTCAATAAAATATATTTTCCTTTATTACAGAAATTCAATTTGTGAGTCAAGCGTCTCTGATCAGAGAAAGCTGACATGACTCACCCTGATTGGTTGCCTTATGTAAGGCGCACTACAATTAGACTTTTTTAATCCTCAAACAAAATAGAAACATTTTCACTAAAATATAGCTACAAAAGGAAAAAAACTAATATTCAGAATACGTATGCAAAAAATTAGACGAAAATATTAAACAGTTTGGTCGTAAAATAGTCCTCTCTAAAACCATAGTCAAAGGCAAATCTAGAAGATTGAAATCTGTTCGAGGAATAAAATAGAATAGGATAAAATTTAAATTTGCATAAACCTGGTAAACAGTTTATGACATCAGAGAGGAAGTTAGCTTATTATCCCCATTTGCATTCCTTTGTCTGCTTATTTACTAGACTCACATTTTGAAATTCTGTTAACCTCCATCGGGAGACTTCTACCATCACAAGTGGGTAAATACGAACTTGAATGCCTCGCAATTTGTCTTTCTTCGAATCTCTTGACAATAGAAGCAAGTCATTACTTCCACCAATCACCAGATCCATCGACCTATCCAATTTTCATTCGAGTTTGCGACCAATCTCAATTGTGAATGAACTTCGATACAGTCAAATGAAACTCTATAACAAAGCAAAGTGCAGTGCCAGTATCTAGTACATATGGGTAATTTGATTATTAGGGTGCCCAAAAAAAAATTGAATTTTTGAATCTTGAAAACGCCTACCCTCTTGATTGCTTCATTTTGATGAAAGGATACTATCATAAATTATCCTTTCTTTTTAAAAAATTGTTTCGAAGTGTCTCGTCGCAAAGTGGGGCGAGAAAAAAGTCCGTGGACAAATTGATTTTCAGAAGACAATTCTTATCCGAATAAAATGTTTTTTTTTTAATGAAACCTAATAAAATTCCGCATCGAACTGCCATGACGGATTTTTGAAGAAAATTATTTGAAAAATGAAAAAAAAATTGACTTTTGAAGTGTGCTAGTTTTTAACCAATATGTACTTGGATACTGTTAAAAACAAATTTTTAAACTTTTTTCAGATACTTCGAAAACGATCCACTATTTCTATTTTTATTTATAATTCAATTGTCGTAGCAGTTAAATTTCTTTAACAATTTATCAACTGCTACAAACTGATGGCAAGGAATTATTGCTAAGTTATTTTGAGTATATTCCACAAGAAAAACGCAATTTTTAGTTTAGAAATACATTAGCCGAGAAAAATTTGTTTATAACATTGTTAATAACAACAGTTCTCATAAATAAAAATAGTGGATCGTTATAGAAGTATGTGAAAAATGTTTAAAAACTTGTTATTAACAGTTGATTACGCTAAAAGAACAAATTTCAAATGCTGAAAAATAGCCAAATAATGCATTCGTTAATTAAGTTTGTTTAAACAATTATCAAATGTTAGAAATTCCTAGTAAGAAGTCATAACTAAATAACTGGCTCTTAAGTCCGTGAAAAAAGTGGAATTTTATGTATAAATACATGATATAATAAAAATTTGTTTAAACAATTGTTGTTTACAATAAAAATTATTCATTGTCATCGAAATGTCCTTAAAAATTTATTGATAAGTCGTTTACAGTTGATCACGTCGAAAGAACCAAGTTTGTACGTCCAAAAATAGCCAAATAGTGCATTCGTTGATTAAGATTGTTCAAAAAATTATCCATTTTTATTGGATGACCAAATATGATACTGAGGTAATATATGATCAATTATAATATATGATCAATTTCGTAGAATAAACTTTATTTATTCCATCATAAATACTAGGTATGATTGTTTATAAAAATCGCTTATAAAATAAGAAAATTATTTATGAATTTTCATTAATTCAACTGAAAAACTCTGTTTGCCCATAAATTGGTCAACTTCAGTGAGAATCAAGTGACGAATCGCTGCCAATCCCCACGAAACCATTTTCCTTCACTTATTTGTTTATAACAGCAAAATTTTTCATTCAAAATTTTCTACGAATTTGCTTAATTCTATTTTTTCGATGGAATGCATAGTTTTTTTAACGTGGAAAATCTTACTAAATGAATCCACTTTCCAGCAAAACTATACGATACACAGAAAAATATTCGGAGACAAAATTGTTCATCTCGAAGGACCCACAGATTTGTTCAGAACTATTTTTTGATGAGACGCATAGTTTTTCTTTTAATCGTGAAAAATGTTGTTGAAAACAAAAAATCGACTTCCTGGAAAAACTATACGAGGTACAAACAAAGTGTTAGAAAACCAAATTTTTCATCTCAGAAATATCTACAAATATTCTTGAAACTATTTTTCGATGATACGCATGGTTCTTTTTAATCGTGAAAAATGTCATCTAAAAAAAAAATTTGCTGAAACAAAATTGTTCATCTCTATAAGAACTACAAATATTCTTGAAACCATTTTTCAATATAATGCATAGTTTTTCATTTAATGGTGAAGAATGGCATAAAAATGAAAAATTTACATTTTTAGAAAAACTACACAAGAAACAACAAAATGTTTATCGACGATATTTTTACCGAAAAAACGTCTACAAACTTTTTATTGAACATTTGTTTATGAGATGAGCAGTTTTCATTTTAATCGCAAAAATATGTTATCAAAAATGAAAAATACAAATTTACGGTAAAACGACACAAAATACAATAAACTGTTTAACTACATAATATACATTCATTGCATAGAATTTATTACATAGTAACACAGTACATACTACATACCTATCCCTTTCCAACATTTTGTGGAGGGGGGGGGGGCACCCCTGTAACTTGTCACAGAAGTAATGTAGGTCACATCCCTACCCCTTTCCAACATCTTGTGGAAGGCACACCTGTGAGTGGACACAGAAATAGTGTAGGTCACTTCCCTACCCCTTTCTAGCATCTTGTGGGGGGCATCCCTGTCGCTGGTCACAGAAATAATGTAGGTTACATCCCTACCCCTTTTCCACATCTTGTGGGGGGGCACCCCTGTGAGTGGACACAGAAAGAGTGTAGGTCACATCTCTACCTCGTTCCACCATTTTGTGGGTGCACCTCTGTGAATGGACACAGAAATAGTGTAAGTCACATTCCTACCCCTCTCCAGCATCTTGTGGGAGGCGCCCCTATGACTTGTCACAGAAGTAATGTAGGTCACATCCCTATCCCTTTCCAACATCTTGTGGGGGGGCACACCTGTGAATGGACAAAGAAATAGTATAAATCACATCCCTACCCCTTTCCAACATCCTATGGGGGCTTCCCTATGAAGCGACACAGAAATGATAGATCACATCCCTTCCGCTTTCAAGCTTTTTAGGGGGGGGGGCATCCCTGTGACTGGTGTCACAAATAATTTAAATCACATCCCCACCACTTTCCAACGTCTTATGGGGACATCTCTGTGAATGAACACAGAAATAGTGTATGTCACATCTTTACCCCTTTCCAACATCTTGTGGAGGGAGGCACCCCTGTTACTGGTCACAGAAATAGTAGATCACGTCCCTTCCCCTTTCAGACATCTTTTAAGGGCATCCCTGTGACTGGTGACAGAAATAATTTAGGTCACATCCCTACCCCTTTCCAACATTTTGTAGTGGCACCCCTGTGAATGGACACAGAAATAGTGTGTGTCACATATTTACCCCTCTCCAACATCTTGTGGAGGGAGTCATCCCTTTGACTGGCCACAGAAATAGTAGATCACGTCCCTTCCCCTTTCAAACAGCTTGTTGGGGCAGCCCTGTGACTGGTCACAGAAATAATGTAGGTCACATTCCTACGCCTTTCCAACATCTTGTGGATCATTCCTGTGAATGGACACAGAAATAATAGATCATATCCCTTGTCCTTTCAAACATCTTGTGGGGGAAGGCTTCCCTGTGACTTGTCACACAAATAATTTAGGTCTCTTCCCTACCCCTTTCCAACATCTTGTGGAGGGAGGCACCTCTGTGACTCTGTTGAAGTTCAAATTAGCGTTCTAATAAGATTTGAACCAACTTCGTGTTACATTTTGAAAATCTGGTTCTATCGTGTTTTGACTTTGTCTCATCTGTCACTTATCCTATTATGTCAACTAATTATTTGTGAATGATAAAACGTCCTTTTTATATAAAATACACTGCTTATTTAATTGAGCTTATGATATCCAACATCTACTTCTATCAGACGGGTCACAGGAATAATGTTTGAGATAGAAGTGTTTGGTTCGTTTTTCTCGTAAAAAATCTCCTGTCGCAATGAACATCAAGAAAAAGAGTACAAAATCGATATCTCGGAAACTATTTGAGATATCAATTTAAAACTACCAGATTCGTATTTCTCGCAGAAAAACCCATAGGAATCTGCATTAATGTTTATCGCCACGGACATCGTAACCTCCTCTCCCAGTTGAGTTGGAGGGTTTCATCTGTATAGTAATCGGTCACAGAAGTGTGATTGTTTACATCTCGAACTCCCTTTTTGATCCGCTTTTTCATTCCCCCCCCCGTCTTCTCATATAGTACTGACCGACACTCTCTGAATTTAAACGATTGTTCCTTACAAATAATAATTGTTCATTTTTGAAATTATTTTTAATATATGTTTTTATGATATTTTTGTAGTTTTTATACAAATGGGAAGATGTAAAGGGGGTTTCGATTCTACTACCCATCTCCCCTTTCCAATTCTCCATTTTTATCCTCCATTACCTTTTATGGTAGAGCATCGTTTGGATCTAAAGTTACTAAATGAATTTTTTTTTAAATAATAACTGTTTGATTTTTAAGTTATTAAAATTTTTTGAATGATATTTTTATCATTTTTATTCAAATTTACAGCAAATTTGTTGAAAAAAAAGAAAAAAGTACGAGTAGGCGAATGCAGAATAGCAGCGTTACTAGCTAGTCGCCTTAACCACTGGACCACGGCAGATTATAGTAAAAAAAAATTGAAGCCGGTAGTGATTTGACTCGAAATTCGGCACGAATAGCCAGAGTCGCATACTCAAACAAATTATTTGAAGGTTTCGCTAGGCCGTTTTAGGTCTAAAAATGAAAATTTTCGATTTTTGAAAAATGCAAAATGCAGCAAAATTCTTACAGCCCTGGAAAGTATTTTTTATTTATTGAGGTATAAATAATGAATTTTATGAAACGAGTAATAAATTTAAAATGTATATACCGTGTGATAGAAAAAAATCTTGAATTTCCAAACATAAAAAAGGGCATATTTTTTATAGTTCAAAGATTCTCATAGTACTTTCAACTGTGTTTCTAGCTATAATATACCTGAAACGGATAACTTATCTTTTTCAAATCACTTTTTAGTCACTTTTTGAAGATAAAGTCACTATAGTCACTTTTTTGGAATGAAAAGATCACTTCAGTTACTTTCTTTCAATAAATTAAAACAGAGAACTCAAGGGCTAACCACTACTGAATTTACGTTTATACCCATTTCAAATTTTTTGGAATTCCCTTAAGATTCACTAAATTCAATGTTTTTTTTTTGGATTTTCAAATTTTTAATTCACCCTGGAGACTTTCAAATTCACCTTGAATTCTTGTGAATTTTATCAGATTTCTATTAACTTCCATTTATCTGAATTCAATGGAATTTTTTTGGATTTCAACAATTTTACTACGAGATTCTTGAAAATTAAAAAACAAAGAATCTAACGACCGAATTTGGGCACAAATTTAACAAGGAAGTTCTTGGAAATTAGAAAAATCAAGAATCCAATGACCAAATTAAATCAAATGAAATTTGACGGATTTGCAGCATTCACTTGAATTATTATAAATGTACCCGCAATTATTTTTAATTAATCTTAGATTTGTATGAATTTCATCGAATCTATTAAATTAACTGAATTCACCCCGGATTCTTATAAAATTTTCTGAAATTCTTTTAAATTCTTTTGAGTTATATTACCTCCTCTTGAATTTTTGTAATTTTCCCTGAGTTCTTTTGAATTCACTTGCATTCTTGTGAATGTTATCAAATTTATATTCACTCTTATTTATCTGAATTCAATGGAATTTTTTGGATTTTAAAAATTTTACTACGAAATTCTTGGAAAAAAAAAACAAGAATCCAAAGACCAAATTAGATCAGATCAAATTTAATTACATCAGAATAAAATTTCAATGTTGGGCACTGAAAAAATGATAATTTTTATTTATCTTGAACTTAATTTTTAAAATTTTAAAAACTTTGTAGCATTCACTTGAATTAGTTTAAATTCACCGAAAATTCTTCTAAATACATCTTGGATTCATATAAATTTCATCCAATCTATCAAATCCATGTCTACAGCTATTTCTGAATTTTCTTGAATTCTTTTGAATTCCTTTCAAATTTTTTAAATTCACCTTGAGTTCTTCAAAATTCATCTCGAAATCGTATGAATTTCGTCTAATTCCCGTACATCCTTTCAAATTCGTCTAAGTTCTTTGGTATTCTCTCGATTCTTCTTACTTACCCTGAATACTTCTGAATTTACCTGAATTCATCTATCTACACATATTTTTACTCAATTCAATGGATTTTATTTATATTTTCTAAGTTTTTTTTAATTCACCCTGAAGTCTTTTAAACAAACCCTGGATTTCTTGGGCATTTCATCAATTGCTTTCAAATCAGTTTTAAATTAATAATTTATCATTCAATTTTTATTAATATCTTTTAAATTTTCATCGAACTTTACTCGAATTTTATTTAACTAACTGTTTTTTTTTCAATTCACTTAAATTCTGTTGAATTGGCCTTGAATTCTGCTCACTCCCATTTCACTAAATTCAACGGAAATTTTTTGATTTCTTGAATTTGGATCAATTCACTCAAACTCTTATGACTTTCCTGAATTCCTTCGACTTCTTCTGAATTCACTTTCATTTTTTGGATTTTTCCCCAGTACATTTAAATTCTTCTGAATTTATCCTGAATTCGCTAAAAAACATTTTAAAGTACTATGGGAATCTTTAAACTACAAAAAATGTGTATTTCGAAATTCAAGACTTTTTTATATCACCCAGTGTAAGTTTTTTGAATTTATTCGCTATGGAAAATATTTTCATTATATTTCAGAAGAAATCTTATGCCATTTCAGACCATTAATTGTAATGAAATTACAAACTTTCATATTCTAAGCCCGATGATGTCTTTCAAAAAAATTAATTTTTTTCAGAAAATGTAGGGCTAATTCCTCAATAAATAACAAATACTTTCTAGGTGTTAAAGGACTTTTAGCCGCAAATTTGTATGTTTTTAAATCGAAAATTAAAAAAATTCATTTTTAGATTGAAAACAGCCTAACGATTTAAACTTAAATTTAAATTTCTAAACGATTTTTTGAAAAAAGATGAATATTTATGGCAGTATTTTTTCACCAAAATGAAGAAATCTGCGTGGGGGGGGGTGGCGTTTGCGAAATTTAAAAATTGAAGGCACCCTTCTCGTTATAGTGGCTATGTTCAAAAACGGATTATCGGACATCAACTCACCAAAGCTGATTTGTAATAGCTGTTTCATATTGTAAATCTTGAAATTTTCATATAATTTGCAGGAATCCAAATTTCAACAATTTGAAATCGAAATCAGCAAAATTGGAATAATTGCATCGTGATGCATCCGTACTTAGAACAAAAGCATCTGAAAGTATTAAATTTTTTTGTAAAGAATCCAAATTTGAGGATAATTTCTATTTGAATACTTGGCAACTGAAAAAAAAACAAAATAGTAATCAATATTCAAAATAAAAGTTCATATTTTGTTATTGAATATCATTACATCATTATATCATACTATAATATTGATGTCAGACATGATATTAATTCCAAAAATTCAATCTTGAAAATTACCAAAAATAGACTTGTAGATCAATCTTTTATTAAAATCCAGATGTAAGTGAAATCTCGATGTTCGCAGTGAAAGAGGAAATGAATACTTATTGATTTTGCCTGAAGCTTCTCTATATGTTTGATCAAATCTTACAATTTCTGGGAACTTCTTGAATGTATTGGAAGAAATATCAGAACCTCAATACTTTTCTTGAAGACGAAGGATGTTTCGCTAATTATTAAATCATTTTTGTGCCCTTTCCAAAAATTTATAAGAGAAAAATGAAGTTTAAAGGCGAAGACTTAGTATTTGAACAATACATTTTTAGCAGCAATTTTGATTCTTGGTAGTATTAAACTTCCTCAAGACAGTGCGTGAATTCCGTTGTAAATAGTTCCAAATTTCATATATATACAGACAGGATGATGGAGAGTGTAAAAAAATGGAGGAAAGGGGAAATGAAGAAATGTGAACTCTACAGGAGAAAAAAAGATTATGAGATAATGTTGAGTGAAAGAAGACAGAGGGAGAAGGAAAGGTACATTGAAGAGGTTGAGAAAGCGGTAAAGAAATGGAGGAAATGGGAAGTAATAAACAGTGATAAACAGGGAAAGAGGAGGAAAGAAGGACATAAATGAGGGAATCGGGATGGACGAGTGGACGGAATATTCCAAGAGACTGCTAGGGGCCGTGGAAAATATGGTAAAGGGTGATGAAAGAAAGACAGTAGCGTGGGACGAGGACAGCGGAAACAAGATTAGTAGGAAAGAGGTGAATGAGGGGATTGTAAGGCTGAAGAGAAGCAAACCAAAAGGTGAAGATGGATTAGAGAATGAAGCACTGAAATATGAGGAAAAAGGGGTGAAAGAAGAGATGTGGAGGATTTGCAATAAGGTTTGGAGAGGCGAAGGGTGGCCGGAGGAATAAAAGGTGAGGCTGGTAGTGCAGTTGATTAGGAAATGAGAGGGAAAAAGAGTAGAGGAATATAGAGGTATCACACTTACCATATGTCAGTTTTTGATAAGAAAACATGTAATGGTTCTGTAAAGACTCTGAAACCCGTAAAAGCAAGAGAGTATAAACAAATAAAGAAGATGTAAAAACGAATGACAAAGAATAACAGTTCTTATTAAATAAGTTATAAAAATAATTTAGTGAAAATTGAAGGAAAGGAAAATTATTTTGGGATGAGAAACACTGGTGACGGGAAATGCACGTGATTTAACAGCAAACTATCGACGAGTAGTCTTGCCTTCATATCTCCATTAGACTTCCTCACGCTTTTACCTTTATTAGAATCCTATATGTAGAGTCCAGCAGCTCCATCATTGAAAAGCACTGTACTCAATTTCAAAACTTTCTATCTAACTACACAGAAACATCTGATTACGTGAAACAAACCGAGGAAAAGTTTAATGCGATTGCTCCAAATGTTAGAGCATAAGTAAAGTTGGTTTAATCCTCCCATTTCATTCTGCGATTTACATTACAGAAAGCCTCAAATAAACAGCGGTTTATTATTGAAGTTCTCCAAATTATTTAGCTTATGCTGTAGAAGAATTTATGAAATTTTATTATTAAGTGTTTTTCAAATTATTCATATAACTTAAAAAAATAAAAATTTAAGAGATAAAGAATTAAACTGTACACTACATTTTTTAAAAATTTTTACTTGTTTAGAGACATACGGTAAGTTTTATACGATTTTATCGAATAGCACTCTTTTAAAAATGTTAAATTTCTTTCGAACGTACCTCTCTTTTATATGTTCCCTTGACAGATAAGGGCGATGACAATTCTGACTGGAATAAGAAGAAAAGTATAAGGGAATATCTCGTTGATGCCAAATAAAATAGATGCGACTGCGTTCGCGGTAGTAAAACTTTAATATCCATGGCTGGTAGGTTAATGATGAAATGAAACGATATCTTTGCTTTGTTGGCAATGTTAAGATACAAAAGTTGCTGACCGCTGATATCTTCGTTTCTCCTAGAAACATTATAAAAACCAAATAAAACATTTGATAAAGTCACAAGAAGTAAAGGAGTTCAAATATTTGGGATATACCTTGCAAACAAATGGAGATCATAGAACTCATATAAGAGAAAGAATAAAAAAAAGCGGGAGGGGTAATGCAACAGATTTAGGAAATAAGAAAAAAAAGGTTCAGAAAAGATTAGAGAAGGAGAATGTGGTTGTTTGATATGCTTGTATAGCCGGTATTAGAGATATGGGGATGGAAGGAAAGGGAAGAGATTGAGAGATTACAAAAACGATATATTAGGTGAACACTAGGGGTAGACTGGAGGACACCTGTATATATGGTGAGAGGAGAAGAACAAAGGGATAAATTAAGTATAAGTGCAGGAAAGAGGGCATGGAAATTCGAAGGAAAGCTAAGAGAGGGAAAGGGATGGGAGTTAGCGAAAAAGTGTTTAAGGGAGATAGAAGAAAGGAGAGGAAGGACATTAGAATTAACGAATTGGGAGGAAAAAAGAAGAAAGTTTTTTTACGAATAGAGATATAGGATATGTGGCTGGAGTAAACTATGAAGAATTCTAGAAAAAAGACAGGAAAGACAATTAATAGAAAAATGGGGGATGATTGAGGACTCAAAATATAATAAATGGTATAAGATGATAAAAAAGGGGAATACGAAAGTATTAAGAGAAAGGATGGGGAGAGAGAAGATGGACAAGAATAGAAAGATTTAGGTTGGAAAACAAGGTCAGGGAAGGGATGTATTGGGGAAAGAAGGAGAACAGAAAGTACAAAATATGTGAATGGAAAGAGGAAGCATGGGAGTATGTGCGGGAAGGATTTTAAGAGGCATTGGAGACAAAGGAAAATGGCAAGAGAATATGGTAAAGATTATAGGAGTGGAAGGGTCGGGTGAGGAGTGGATGAAGGAATTGGAGGGGGCTAGAGGAGCGAATGAGAAAGAATGAAAGAGTGATTGAGGAGTAAGCGGCCATGAATGCATAAGTCCATTTTTCGAGAAATGTAGGCAAATTTGGCATTTTAGAAGAAACTTTATGACATTTTAAAAGTGTTAATGTCAATGTACGCTAATTTTAATCGCTTGCGAGCACAATGACAATTTTAGAATTTCACAAAATTGCTTCTGAGATGAAAGATTTGCCTAAAGTTCTCGAAGAACGAAAAATGAACTTACGTATTTATGGCCACTTACTCCTCAATTGTGGAAATGGCAAGGTTGAGCTAGAAGAGAAGTGGAAGAAAAAGGAAACGGAAGTCGCTCAGAAACGTGAAAACTTGTAAGTCATTGTTATGTCATAAGAAATAGAAGTGAGGATTTATATACAAGAATTTATGTAAATAATTGTAAATAGTTATGATAAGATAATATAAAATATGTACATAGTGGTAAATTGTATGAAACGAAAGTCACCTAAGCCCTGAGGGGATAGATTATGGATGAAGAAGTAGAATAATAAAAATGAAAATAAAAATAATATTTCCCATTCATTCGAAACAAACGCTCCAATTTCATTTACTATTTTATAGATTGAGTCACTTATATATGTCTACTTCTTTAATTTTGATAAATCAACATTAGTTTTAGATGGTGTGAAAATATGATAAAATATTTCCATCTTTTGATACCTATAAATGAATAATATTTTTTAAAGCTAATGAAAAAAGTATAAAAATTGATATAGAAATTTTTTATTCCCTCCTTAAAAAATTTAATATATAAAAAGAATGCTTTTACTAATCTCGTGAAACAGACGTCAGTTTTATAAGAGATGAGGTTTTCTGTACTTTGAAAGACTTAGGTCGGTTCAGTAGTAAAAGTCGCATTTGGTCAGGCGGCGGTTCTTTCTTACTAGACGTAAGCATCCATAGAGCTTTTGTATCTCTCGTCTGCCTTTCAAAGATTAAAACCTTCTTCTTGGAGGAAAAATGAAGTTGAAGAAAATTGTGGAATTGGTTTTATATTTTTGATTACAAAAGTAGAAAAACACGATAAGAAACACATTTCAATTATCACTCTCAGTTGGTAGTTAAGTAGGGCGAAGTGAAGTACAAAATTCAAAAAAAGAAACAGAAGATATTAGAATTTATTTCAAAAATTTTAAATTTCCATCATTTATGATAGATGAAATTTCACACCCTGATTTTCTCACGGATCTTCAGGTTTTGAGTTTGTCTGTCCGTAAACATGATAACTGTAAAAAAAAAAATAAGTAAAAATAGTCGACATGGGCGTCAGGCGTCATATTTCGTCCATCGTGTTCAATACCACTCTTCTATGTTTATAAATTGTCATAATGATCTCCAAAAAATAAGCAACGTTTTTTTTAAATTCTGAGCCTTTTATTGTATAAGAGATTTTCTTCTCAATTTCTTAACCATTTCGGAGAAGCATAATGCTTAATGATAAAACTTGACAGGATCAATAGGGTAAATGTCCCAATTACTGCGGTATCAAGAGTTAGTCTCATTTTATTTTACTATTGTTTTTAATACGAGGAGGCTGATAAATAACCGGGCTGATGCTCTAATAATTTTCATTCACCGAATTATACAAAGATATTTAACATTTAGATAAAAAGTATGTTTATACGTATTACTGCGGATGAACAAAAACTGTGTACATATTACTGCGCCCCTATTACTGCGGATTTTAGTTTTATGTATGCGAACGTATAAAAAGTAAAAAGATTGTTAAATTGGGGTTCCCTTATTTAAAATCATCTTATCCTCTCTAAAAAATGACGACATAATAAAAAATGTAATATATGTTTAATCTATGTCTTAAAATAAAATATCAGAGAAGTGTACCTATTGCTGTTATTACTATTACACTTTTAATGCGGATGTATAGGTCATATTTTGAAAACTGAAGTTGTTTCAAATAATAATCTCCTGTTTATTTTACTCTGAATATAAAGCATATATATGAGTATCGCAGTAATTGGAACATTGGGCCTAGATAGATCTGAAAACTACGATGCTCAGAACTTAATCATTTTTTATACCTCGATAAAGGTCCAAAGGAGGTGCCGAACTATAACTACAATATTCAAAGAGAGATTTTATCTTTTGAAATTTCTTTCTCAAATCTGAAAAATTTTGAAGATTTTTTGTACTCACTTCTTTTGGATGCCAAATCAGAACTTTCTCTTCTTCCGTTTAAATGATTCGATTGATTTTAGCACTTTTACATCGTCCTATTGTTGACTGATCTTCCCATTTCCCCAACAGTTATTTTTTTAAATCAAGTTTCAGATATATAAAATAATTTTAAATTAAAATATGACTATTCTACTTGAAGTAAAATAATGAAGTAGAATGAATATTCCGGATTCATAATAATTACAAGAATGTGAGAGCTGTGTGTGTATATAAATTCTGACGAGGTTGAAGCTAAACTTGGAATGAGATGAAATTTTAATAACTAACTGTCGGACAGCTTCATACTATGGACTATGGACTCATTTATGAGCCGAGGCAGACCGAAACTCATAAGCCGTTTGAATAATGCCTTAATAGTCGGACAGCGGAAGGTGCACTGAAATTGTGTTAGTTGGGTCGTATAAGTGGGTGTTCTCTTCAAACACATCGATAGACCCTGTTTCCGTGATTGTCGAGGGTGGCATGCAATTGTCTAATTGCGACTCGCGTAACGTTGCCCAGGCGTGTAATGGTGCACGAGTCTAGGGACTCTCGAGTGTCGCGTCGTCTTAATCTATAGTACCGTATACCAGACTGGAAGGGCTTAAATAATTCCAAATGCATACAATAAAATTAAAGAAATACTTCTTTTCATCAAATTACCAATCCAAAAAAGTCTTGGAAATATAAAATTCATTCATGTTTCATGTTTTCATATTTTATCTTTGATCTGTCAACGTTGTTATTCAGAATATACTTATATGTATATTCATTATTATTTTGTATTAAACATGTAAACATGGTATGCAATTACTGTTTCAAAAACATTCATACTTCAGACTTCACATTCTCTTCCCCATTTCCCTCTTTTCCCCTTTTTTCGAAAATTCATTTCTTACCCTGTTTTTAAAAACCTTCCCCTTATTCACGTTTTTTCGCTTAAATGCGAACTGAATTAATAAAACTAAAAAAAACTAAATTAAATTAAACTTAACTAAATTAATAAAATCCGACTATTTTGGCTCAAAAGTTATTTTTTTTTTTTTTGTTCTAAAGTCTACTATTACATTCTTGGTTAGAATTTCATCTTCTTCGGTTAATAATTCTACTGTTTTAGTCAAAAACTTAATTGTTTCGTTTAAAATGGACCTATTTTGTTGAAAATTCTTTTATTTGCTCGTTAATTTGTCTTTTTTGGTGGAAAATTAATCTTTTTGGTTTAAAAATAATATTTTCGGTTAAAAATTGAAATATTTGTTTAAATGTTGAACTTTTTTGTTTAAAGTTGAACTACTTTGTGAAAAATTCATATTTTCGGGTTGGAAATTCAACTCTTATGTAGAGAATTCGTGTTTTTGTCTTAAAAATTCAACAATTTAGTAGAAAATTGAATTATTGGTTGAAAATTCAACTGTTTTGTAATAAATTCAAGAAACTGATAGAAAATTAAACTATTTGTTTGAAAAATAACTTTTTTGATGGAAGCTCATACTTTTGTAGGGTACCAAATTATTTATTTGAAAATTGAACTAGTAGTTCAAGAGTGAGCTTTTTCAAAAATTATATTTTCTGGTTGAAAATTCAACTATTTTGTAGATAATTTGTCTTTTTTGAACAACTAACTTCTTGGTAGGAAATTAAGCTTCTGTGTTGAAAATTCATCTATTTGGCTGAGGATTCAATTATTTTGTTAGAAATTCGTCTTTTTTCGTTGAATGCAATTAGTTTGAAATTGTTTTTTTTCGTTGTTGAAAAGCAGTTTTTTGAACTGAAAATTCAACTATTCCATTTTTGGCTGAAACCTTATGTTTTTAGCGGGAAATTCATCTGATTGGTTAAAAATTCATTTCTTTTCTTGAAAATTTGTCTGTTAGTAGGAATTTAATCTTCTTTGTAGAGAATTCATCTTGTAGGTCAAGATTTCAGCTATTTGATTAAAAATTCAACTATTTTGTTAAAGTCATCTTTTTTGGGGGAAAGTTCAACTGTTTTGTTAGAAATTCGTCTTTTCGGGTTGAAAATGCAAGTGTTTTTGGTTGAATTTTAATCTTTTTCGATTGAAAATTCAACCATTTGACTGAAAATACATCTTCCTTATGTTGAAAATTTAACTATTTTGTTAAAAAATAATTATTTTGTTGAAAATTCAATTATTTTGTTAAAGTCATCTTTTTTTACCGAAAATTCAACTGTTTTATCAAGAACTTATTCCTTTGGATTGAAAGTTCATGTTTTATGGTAGAAAAGTCACCTTTATTTGATGAAGATGAAGTTTTTTGTTGAAAATTCAACTGGATTAAAAAAATTCGTCTCAAAAATTTTTCTGAACATCACTTCTTCTAAAATTTATTCCATCAATTGTGACCTTGGTATTCGGATTCAGTAATCAAATGTTATCTAGTCGATAAAATAAGGATGGGTATTTGAATTAAATATTTCAAGTAGATAAGTGTTTAAATTGACATTGTGGCTACTTTTTGTATGAACATAATTCACTTTTAGTCATTTTTTCACTTCAAATCGTCAAATTTTTCAAATTGTGTACATATTCCGATTTTTTAATTTTAAGTCATTGCAATCATCGCATTAGATGAACGGATGTTAAAGCATTTACGCTTTTACATTCTGGAAAATAGTCATCCGAAGACTCCAAAATAGGAAGAAACCCATTTAAAAATTTTCCTTGAAATTTTCTTAAGTAATTACAATTTAATCACTTACAAATAGATTTTAATTTGAATCATTCAAGTATTATATAATGCTATGAAGGGGTGTTGGGCCCATTATTCTAGAAAATGCGATACTAAATACTTGAATGGCTCTGTATTGAGAAACATTATACCCGGAAATATTTGAAGATACCTGGGAAAAATCTGGAATCGTCAGGAAATTTCCTTTCAGAATTTGAGTAGACACCTTGTTCTTGATCTTTAAAAATGATTAAGCCTAATATTCTGTTTTTTGTTTTGTTTTAGGCAACCCTCGCCCAGTTCTGGTACCACTGGTACCTCGACCATCTCCTCAAGTGGGCCCGATGGTGACAGTGATCAGAACATCGGCATGTACAACGTCGGAAGTGCGTCGACGGAAACGTCGACGGTAACACCTGTCGATAGTTACCCATCCCTTCCTCAAAATACAATCAGTTCTTCCGGGACAGTCACTTCAACTGGTACAACACCAAACATCACCAGGAGCATGTCAGCTCCAACGGGTCAGCGACCATTACCACCAGTAACTGCTTCTTCCAGTAATTCTGCCACCATGGGTCAAAGGTCGAGGTTGAGCAGAAATCCGAGTCGAACGGATGCCATTCGAAAGTGAGTCTTCCCAAATTTGTAAATCTGCTCTTTGTTTTCTGTTTATCACATCACAAAGTTTGAATGCGTATCCCCATACGATTTTTTGCGAGAAACACTAATCTGTAAGTTTTAAATCGATATCTCAAATAGTTTTCGAGAGCCTTTTGAACTAAGTATGGCAAAAGAAACAAAAATCCTTTCAAAAAAACATGAAGATATAATAGTAACATGCGCAGACAAGAGCATAGTAACAGTGATTATGAACCTTAATGATTATATATGTAAATCTCTTGAATTGCTCAATGATACTTCCACCTACACAAAACTTAACAGAGATTTCACCAATAAAATCCAGTCCAAACTTAATAGTATGGTGAATGAAATTCTTTCATTTGGATTCATTAACTCTGACATGTCAAGAATACTTAAATGCACTAATGGTCACTCACCTAAATTTTACGGCATGCCCAAAATACACAGAACAGGATACCCTCGAAGACCTGTCACTTCCCTCGTAGATTCACCTCTTTTTGACATCTCTAAATTTATCAGTAACCCTATCAAACGTTTCTTGGAACATACATCTAGAGACATAAAAGCTAGCTGGAATTTTGTAGTTAACATCAACAAATGCACAATCCCAAGTGATATCAAAATATTCTCACTAGACGTAAAATCTCTCTACACCAATATACCACACGATCTCGTTTTAAATGCAGTCAAAAAGAACTGTGATAAAGTCAAACAATTTACTGATTTTCCTCTAGATTAGTACGTTAAATTTCTGCACTTCAGTTTGAAAAACGCATATTGTGTTTTTCAAGGGAAATTCTATAATCAAACTTTCGGGGTCCCAAGGGATCCCCGATTTTGGCAGCCCTGTCAGACCTAGTCATGGAACAACGAGAGAGTGAGACTTAAACCGTTTCTTACCTCATACCAGGGCCGGCTCTACCATAACGCGAACTACGCGATCGCCTAGGGCACCAAGTTTGGGGGGGGGGGGCACCAAATATGAAGGACACTGTTCCACTAAGTAGCATTACTCTATTAGAAAAAAAAGAA
>JAUMHM010000049.1:393010-404785 GCA_032362435.1 Melikaiella ostensackeni
CGGCGCCGCGTCAACCCCCGTTCCCGATCTGGGTGACTTTTTTCATGAGAAAGTCTTTTGGCATCGCGTGTTTGCGAAGAGGATCGTAATCATATTTCCCTAGAGAGGAAATACGTTCAAAAGGCGATAATGATGCAGATTAATGAAATTAAGTGATGGTTTCTTTGATATACTCTGAAATGTATGGTATCTGAAATTTCTTGTGAAGGACGGAATTCTTGGCATATCCAGGGGTTTTGGTAATACGCCTGAAAATTTTGTTTTGAATGATCTGAATGTGAATAATGTTGCTTTCTGACGCACCTCCCGAAATAATACAGGCGTAAGTTATGTCGGATTTGTCGGATTTGTCGGATAAACATTTTGTATACTTAATAATAGAATTGCGGCGCGACATGACCTCGAAGGCTTTTCTTTCAGTTTCTTGGATATGCTGCTTCCAATTAAGACGTTTATGAGGTTTATCCCCTTAGTATTTTATGGAGTTTTTCCATTCTATTGGTTTATTAAACATTTTGAGTGGATAAATTTTGACTGGTTTTCTGACTGAGAAAAGAACTGATTCTGACTTTGCCATATCAATTTTTATTCTCCAGAGCTTAGCCCATGCCTCGATGATTTAGAGAGCTTTGTTAAGTAGTTGAAAAATGTTATGGATTGACCAGAAGGAAGTAAACAGTGCAGTGTCGTCTGCACGAAATCCAATTGAAACTCTAAGGATTTCGGGGATATCATTTACGTAGCTAATAAAGAATACCGGTCCTAGAATGCTGCCTTGGGGCGCACCCGCTCGGATGGGTTTTTGTTCTTAGAGTGTCTGGTCTATTTTGACTGAGAATTTTGTGTTGGTGAGATAAGAGTGTATAAAGTGGATAAGCCCTTTTGGAAAATTTCAATTTATTAGTTTTCTGAGCAGTCCTATGTGCCAGATACTGTCAAAAGCTTTTTCTACTTCGAGGAAAATTGCTCTAGTATGCTTTCTTCGATTGAAATTTAAGCTAATGGCTTCGGTGGGCTTGAGCATCATGCGCTGCGTCTAGTGAACAATTCTAAAACTGTATTTTTGCGGTTTGAGAGTGCTGTTTTCCTCCAGGTGATAGTTCACGCGAGTGAGAATTATCTTTTTAAAAATTTTGCTCATTGCATTAAGAAGAGTAATGGGCCTGTAGCTGGTTGGCTGGTATAAATGCTTGCCTTTCTTCTGAAAAACTAAAATGTAAGCTATTTTCCAAGAGTCAGGGAAGTAGTTTAGTTGAATACAAGCATTGGAGTTAAGGGCAAGGAGAGTGAAGCATGAGATAGGAAGTTTTCTGAAAATTGAATTTGAAATTGCATCTGGGTTAGGTGCTTTGTTATTTTTGCTGCTAGGAGATTTGCTTTGTTGGTAAGAGAAATCGCAAAAGCTTGATCAGCCTTTTTGAGAGGGGGAATATTAGTTCGCGGCTTCGTTAGGGTTTTACTCATATGAAATATAGTGTTAACTTTAATTTGAAGTTTACCGACTTCTGTATTCCAATTTTTTGCATCTGTGCTCTCAAACTTCAATTGCTATAGTTTTCCGAAGGAGGTTAATTGTGTTTTTGAGGATACAGCTCTCAGTTTTTCAATGCGTTCGACAGAGTTTATTACGAGTATCGATAAGGTCTTCAATCTCGGGGCTGAGAGGCGGGTCGTATTCGCTGATGGTGTCTGAGGGACTGCAGCGTGAATGGCAGTTTTTATGCTAGAGGTGATATCAGTTATAGCTTCGTCAATGTGAGAAGTGTTTGTTAGTGTAGGTTCGAAGGTTACTTGACTTTCTAGGGTCGGGATGAATGTTTGCCAGTATGCTTTTGGAAAATTGTAGCGTGCTGCAACAGGAGCTTTTTTAACAATTTGTGAACAGGCTCAGGGCAATGATCGTTGGTCTGAGTCTAATTCATTAATATTGAGAATGTCGTGATCAGGGCTAGATTAAACTTAGGATCTGTGGGGCCGCGGCCCCCACACCTGGAGGGCCCCCACAAAATAACCACGACAAAAAATATGGATCTCATTCAATGGTAAAATTTATTTGTAACCGCAAAAGGGCACCCACACATCAACCGGCTCTAGGGCCCCCACATCCTTAACCCAGCCCTGGTCGTGATTGTAGAGATTATTTTAGGCGATTGCAAAATCAATAAGGTCAGATTTATGTTTAGTATTGTGCGGGCAAAAGGTATGCGAGTCTGATGCTAAAACTAAAAGATTTTTGTTCTTCATGACTTCGAATAATTGTTTTCTAATCTTGTTAGTTGTTCAGCTATTCCAAGATAAGTCTTTGACGTTTAAGTCGCCTGCAGCAATTACCGAGGGTACAAGCTTGAATATTTTCCTGTAATCATTTTTCATGAATTCGCGAGAAGTTTGGTAGAGCGAAACAATAGCGTACGGATATCCATGTATTTTTATTTGTATGGCAGTAGCTCCAAGAACTCCGAGTTCGGGTATTATCAGTTCATAGTGGTCAATACTTGCTTGAAATAAAATAACGGTACCTCTATTAGTGTTGTTTCTATATAATTTGTAACGGCGAAAAAGATTGACGAGTAGGGATTCACCCAGACGATGGAAGAAAGAATAATGGATGTTTGCTAAAATGTTTCACGGTTATGAATATAATTTATAGCCATGAATATAATTAGGCGAACATCAAATGCACTATATTATTATTTTTAAAACGGATTCAAAAATACTAGAGAATATTGCAGAGAAAATGATGGGGTCATAAGTTGCAGGTTCGTTAAAGAGGAACAAGGTCACGGCATGAAATCATGACCTTTTCGACTGTGAGTACACATCCTACATGCATCGATCGTTTTTGATGCGTCGGCGCATTAAAATGCACGCAGGTCTAACAAATTCGCCTATTCGCGAAGTGGCTCTGATTAAGTGACGCCATTAACCCAAAGGCACTTGAACAACGAACATAATCATTAGTAACAAAAGCAGTTGCTGTTTCATCTAATAACAGGTTTACACGCGATTCTAATTATTATTTGGGAGCCTTTGCATTTGCTCTGCCTATCAGTCGAGATAGCGTGGTTTTAATAACAACTTCTACAAAGATCTGCAGTAGGAATTTTAAACCATCTGCTTCTCACTGTAATTCATGATTACATATGTCTTATCTCCCATTCCATATATTACTGCCTATCTAGAACTCAAAACTTATACTATAAACTTGTTGGACATTCTCATTCGTGCTAATCTTGATTCATTTTATTATCGCTATCGAAGAATTATAAAGTGAAATAAATTCGGAAAAGAAGATTAATTACACTGATAATTGCCAACACTGCAGAAATTAATCTTGAGAGAATGTGAGTCGCGAAATTAGTAACTTTCTCTTTCAGAGAAAAAGTTCAATCGTGGTAAATAACGGTCACCTATTTGTCATCTGCTTCCCAAGGAAGAAAGCAATAATGCATCGGTTCTCGGGCAGAAATTGAAAACCACTTAGAAAATTACGAACCTTTCGGGACTAATAAAAAAAACCACTTTACGACACCTTTCAGTGACGTATTTTCCTTCTTTTTCTGAGACGATGGGTTTAAATCCTGGATGAGTGAATTTATAGCCCATTGGGACCGGACGCCACTAAGGACATTGGACTCCACCTCCCGCTGCAAGTAATGAGTTTTTTTTACTTTATTTTTAACCGTAATTAACTTATATTGGATCTCAACACAGCCCATGAAAGCGAAAGAAAATTCAAGATCCTGGGAATAATGAAGGAAAAATGGAAAATTTGCGAGCTCTATTCTGTACTACTGATTTTCGATAGGCAGTATTGAGAATCCAAATCGCTGTATTGCAGTTTTCGACTATCCTGATTGGTCACTTATATTCTCCCAAAACAATCTATCCCCTTTCGCCTAAATAACCAATTTTTCTAGTCTCCGATGAGAAAATTCTTGAAACGAATCACGTGAAACGCTTCGCAAATCTTTCTGCGAGCAGTGCGGGCTACAGAGCCGATTTCCCATCATGCAACGTAATAAGAACAGATCGTCCCGGTCCTCGGACGAAGAAGTAGAGGACGTGATTTGGAAACGAAAGGATCTTGAATCCTTTTCCACTTCCTCTTTCATTCACCCTTCTCCTATTCCGTCTTTGTTATCGTCTCCTCTATTTCCATTTCTCTTATCCTGAATCTCTAACCCCTTTCCCTTTCCCAGCGCGGTTTCTTACTACATTTTCTTTAACTGTTACGAACACTATTTTGACGTTAGTAGGTTGAATCAAATTTCGTGAGCCCCTAGTGAATTCCAGTAGTCCCACATCGAGGAGAACCAGAAAGTGCTTTCCCTCTGACTTGACCCAACCTGAGTTAACTTTATAGACTTTGTAATTTTATCGAGTTTTATAGCTCAAAATATTTTCATTTTAAGTTCAGAACTTAGTTCCGGACTTGTTCCTGAACAGTTGCTAATTTTTTCCGAACAGTTCAGTATTTGAAAGTTCGATGAAGAAAGAAAAATTTAGTTTGGCGATTTGATTTATAAATTCGTAACTCTGAGAATCTGAACTCGGATTTAGGAACTCAGTTTAGAAGTTACTCCTGTAAAGTTCATGAGACCAATGCATGAACATCTAATGAATTTTTCTTATATCTGAGACCGGAACAAGTTCTGATCTTTTGCATGAATTTTTGTTTTCTGTGAATTGAATTGTGTATACCCTTTTCGTGCTTCTACGTATCTAAAGTGGCCCCTCCCACAGAAGATTGTCAGACATTCCTTTAGCTTACATCCCTTCCTAAACCCCTAACCACCCCAACTCTCATAATAAGCCTTCCAGGCAATGCTTGACGTACTTGATCCTGTTAATTTTCCCAATTTTAAAAATCCCCTACCGTCTGTCGCCAAATTTTTATTAGAAGCGCTCGCATTGGCTCAAACATTTGATTAGAGAAGTGGAAAACTGCAGAAAACCAAAACTTCTGAGCGCAGCCGGTTGCCGACAGACGGGCTTGGGTGCAAACATTCGATAGCATACTGCCGTCGGTGGCTGAACTAAGAATATTTTCATCTCTTGAGAAAAAGTGCTCTCCTGCAACTGAAGTTCATTGCGTCTCAAAGATGGGAATCATCCCGTAATTAACCAAGTCTCCCACGTAGCATGGGGTTTCAATTTTCAAAGTATAATTATTTCCCGAGACGAAGGCACTTTCGTTTCCAATTATAATTTCTCGAAGTGAGGAAAGGCGAAAGAAAAACACCGCGGAAAGAGAAGTAGCAGAAGAAAGTTCTCTCCAGGATTCTTGAGTATCACTAATCACGGCACGGCGAAGGCAGTGGAGTCGAAACGTCAGTGGGGTAATTGATATACGAAAGAAAGTACAGAAGAGTGAGAGGGCGAGGGAAAAGTAGATGGGGTAGGTAAAGAATGAGGGTGGTGGTGGCGAGAGTCGTGTGTGCTCAGTCGGTAAGGTTGCACACGATATTAACGAGGGAGGCGATTGACCTGTGTGACCTGACCCAGAGACGCGAGCTCGGGTGTCCTCGGCCCTGATCGACCCTTCTCTACGAAGAAGCACGATCTAACACTGCACTTACCCGGAGACTGTGTTATTTTCGTTAAAAGTTGTTCCACCTTCCACAAACGTGAGGGAGAGCACAATGTTTTTTCAAGGCAGAAAAACTTACTCTTGCAAAAAAAAGATTCGGGACATGAAAAAAACACGATCTCTACAGGATTTATATAGAACAAAGTTCTTCGACTAAGTTACACTTTGCACTTTTCACTTTATTTACTTATCGCATTCATTATTTACAAAATTATAGAAAATTAAGATTCAGGAAAGTCACTGAACTTTTTTAAGAAACAGACGCATTTCAATTGAAATTGAATCAGGGTGTCTGCCCCACGGATGATTTTGAATTCCCGGTCATTTACCGATTTTGCCCAGGTCGATGCTATTTTTTCCCGGTCAATTTAGAAAAGTTCAAAAAATTTGAATGATTTCAAACGATTTTCAAAGATTTCAAGAGATTTCTAAACTCTTTAAAAGACTTAAAAGATATCTAATACGGAATAGGAAATTTTGGATTATTTTTCAATTATTATTCTGAATTTGAACACGGATTTTTCTCAATTCCCTTCTTCTGAATCAGAATTAGAATTACTTTCTAAAATTCCTGTTCCACGGCAAAAATTCTCTGTTCCGTCTGAAATATTAATTCGTAACGAACATTCCCTGTACTAAAGCCTAAATACAAAAATAATTCTAATTCTGAATTTAAACAGGAATTTTTTTTATTTCCTCCTTCAGAATCAGAATTTAAATTATTTTCTAAGATTCCCGTTCTATGTAAAAAATTCTCTGTTCCATGTCAAATGATAATTCTTTACGCACATTCCTTGTCCTGAAGTCGAAATGTGAAAATAATCATGATTCTGAATTTGAACAGAAATTTTTTTTAAATTCCCTTCTTCTAAATCAGAAGTAAAATTATTTTTTTAAATTCCCGTTCCGTGTCAAAATTTCTCTGTTCCATGTCAAATCATAATTATTTACAAACATTCCCTGTCCTAAAGTCTAAATGCAAAAAAGAATTATAATTCTGATGAAGGAATTTTTTTCCAATTTCCATCTTCTGAATCAGAATCAAAATTATTTTCTGAAATTCCCGTTCCATGTCAAAAATTTTCTGTTCCAGGCCAAATAATAATTCTTTACGATGATTCCCTGTTCCAGAGTAAAAATTATTATTCTTAACGAAATTTCCCATTCTAAAGTGAATTTGAAATAAAAATTATAATTCTTTATGGAAATTCCTTGTTCCAAATCACAATTACATTAATTTCCAAAAATTCCCTGTCCAAGTCAGAATTATATTTATTTGCAACATTTTCTGTTATAATTCAGTGATATAGTAACCCTCTTTTTTCTAAAATTAGGAAGAAGGAACTTTCAAATTCTGGAAAATTTTAATTTGCAAAAAAAGTATATTTAAATTCAAATAAGTTCTGATTTGGAACAAGGCTTTCTAAAAATTTGGCGAATTCTGCCTTGGAACAGGGATTGTCTTTGTGAATTCCCTCTCTATACCTTAGAATTCAAATTATTTTTCAAAATTTACCGTTCCATGTCAAAAATTACCTCTTCTTTTAGAAAATATACCAAATCTATACGAAGTCACAAATAAATTCATTTCAAAAATTCCCGTTCCACGTTAAAAATTCTCTGTTCCACGTCAAATAATAATTATTTACAAACATTCCCGTTTCTAAAGTCAAAATGCAAAAATAATTAAAATCTGAGTTTGAACAGGATTTTTTTCTTCAATTCCTATCTTCTTAATCAAAATTGAAATTTTTTTTTAAAATTTTCGCTCCGTGTCAAAAATTCTCTGTTAAATGTCAAATAATAATTCTTCACGAATATTCCCTGCCCTAAAGTCTAAATGTAAAAATAATTATAATTCAGAATTTGAACAGGAATTATTTTTTTCAATTCCTATCTTCTGAATCGGAATTAAAATTATTTTCTAAAACTCCCGTTCCATTGCGAAAATACTCTGTTCCATGTCACATAATAATTCTTTATGATAATTTCCTGTTCCACAGTAAAAATTATCATTTTTTATAGAAATTATCTTTACCAAGGCCTAACTTATAATTTTTTACGAAAATTCCCTGTCTTAAGTCACAATTATAATTATTTCCGAAAATTCCGTGTCCAAGTCAGAATTATATTTATTTACAACATATTCTATTATAATTCAGTGATATAATAACGCCATTTCTTTCTAAACTTGGGAAGAGGGAAGTTTTAAATTGTGGCAAATTTTTATTTGTAAAAAAAGTATTTTTAAATTCAAACAAATTCTGATATTTGGAACAAGGAAAAATCTAGCGGATTCTGCCTCTGAACAGGGACTGTTTCAGTGAATTTCGTTCTTATAAATCAGAATTCAAATTATTTTCCAAAATTTCCTGTTTTATGTCAAAAATTACCTGCTATAAGATAAAATTATAATAGTAATTCCCTCCTTCTAAAATTTCTAAGAGACAAGTTTCAAGTTGTAACAAATTCTGACTTGGAAGAAGGACATTTTTAAATTCCCTTCTTCTAAATCAGAACTAAAATTTTTTTCAAAAATTCCCGTTCCATGTCAAAAATTCCCTGTTCCAGTCGAATTTTAATTCTTTACAGAAACTCCCTCTCCTAAAGTGAAAATTATAATTCTTAACGACATTCCTCGTTCTGAAGTCAATCCAAAATGAAAATTATAATTCTTTACGGAAATTCCCAGTTAGATCTCAGAATTATAATTCTTTTAAAAAATTCCCTGTTTCAAAGTCAAAATTATAATTCTTTACAAAACTTCCTATCCCAATTGTTAAAATTATTTTTCTTTACTGAAACTTCCTGGGCCGAATGAAAAATTACAATTATTTACTAAAATTCACTGTCTCAAAGTAGAAATTATAATTATTTACGGAAATTCCCTGTCTCAAAGTGTAAATAATGATTCTTTACTGAAGTCCCCTATCCCAACTCAGAATTATAATTCTTTCAGAAAATTCAATGTTCCAACTCAGAATTAGATTATAAAATATATGAAACCACTTTTAATTTGCATATTAGTGCTTTCAAGAGGAAAATCTCGGTCAATGAATCAAATTACAGATCATTTCTCGGTTTTTCCCTGTTAAACAAAATTCCCGGTCATTTCCCGGCTTGACCGATTTCCCGGCCAGATAGATACCCCGTTGAATGTTTCAAAATTGAAAAGTTGAAAATTAAGCAAATATAAATCAAAAGTTTTCAAAATTATTCAGCTGCAAATTAGAATGTAATAAATTACAAAATTTGTAAGTTGCATTACCGAAAGAAGTCTGCATTTAAGAAAAAGGAGTCTTGCTAAATCAAATTTAAATCGCTATAGAAATAATTAAGTGTTAAAGTGTAGAACAAATTTCAAGTTTCGAAAATAAACCTGCTTCAAAATAAAATAATTTAGGTCACAAAAGTTGTAAGTAACTGAATTGTTATAAACACTTTAAGTTTGAAATCACCGTAACTTTAAATACTTTCAGGTTCCATTCTAAGGATCGTAAATACTTGCGGTTTGTATTTTTCAATTTAGAAAGCTGTTATTTGTTTGATTCTTTAATTTCGTAGAATTTATGTCTGAAGTTATTGAAACTGAAAAATTGAATTTTGGAATTATTGGATACTCATTCTTTTTATATGAAATTGTTAAACTTCAAACGCTACCAATTTTTAATATTTTTATCAGGACGTATAAGTTGAAAGTAATAATTTATTCAAGAACTACATATACATTCGCTTGATATTTAATAACAAGAAAATTTAAATTGCTGATGACCTTCTGATGTGATTCGCATTTCTTTCATGTTTATTGATTCATGTATTATGCATTCAGAAAAATGTTTGTTTAAATCAAACAAACATTTTTTTTACTCTATATCAAAGACAAAATGTGAGTTAGATTATAAAAGTATGGTGTATTTTAATAAAATAAATTTTGTTTGAATTAACCAAATATTCGTTTTACCCTATATCAAAGATAGAATTTATTTGACTCAATCAAAATTTGTTATGATTGATGTCTAATGCCATGAAGAAACTTTGGGAAAATGAAGGGGCCATCAATAAATTACGTAACACTTTTTCCCCCTTCCCATGTGAAAATTCGTAAGAACATCTTTTAGAACACCCCTCACCCTATGTTGCGGAAAATCCACATAAAGCTTTAAAATCTCATGAAATTCCTTGAAATCGAACTGAATTTAATTTCATTTATAATCTACAGTTCTCTAGAAATCCGACGAATCCCCTAAACTTCTTTGAAATCCTATGAAATCCTTTTAAATTATTTAAAAACTCTTGAAATACTATGTTAAAATCCTAGAAAATTCTTCAAAATACCTTAAAGTGCTTTAGAATTCCTCGAAATCTGTTGAAATCCATCAAAATCCCTCGAAAGTCAATTTAATTTCCTTTATTCTCTAAATTTTTCTAGATACCCGTCAAAGTCCCCTAAAATCTTTAAAACCCTATTAAATTCTATGAGATTTTTCAATCAGTTGGATTTCTCAGAAATTTAATGTAATTTTATTTATTCCTTGAAGTTCTATAGAAATCCGTTGAAATCTTCTCAAACCCTATACAAAATTCTGATATTTCTTGAAATCTTCTAAATATTTGAAATATTTTGAAATCCCGTGAAACATCTTTTAAAATCCCTTGAAAACTCCAAAATCCGTTAAAATTTCATTTCATTTCATTTATTCCCTACAGGGCATAGCAGAATAAGCATGTATAAGCTGCCCCCGGCAATAAAAAATTCTGGGACATTCTAGACAAAAAGAAAAGGTAAAGAAAAATTTTCAAAATTTTTTCGATTTTTTTAAAATGGGAAATTCTTGAGGCAAAATCACCGTTTTTCGCCTAAAAATAACTTGAATTATGTAAAAAAGTATGTGAAAGTTTGAGATCAATCGGATAGGCTGCCAATGGTTAAAAAAATGAAAAATCTCCAGCGTACCACATTAAATGCACGTCCGCTGATGTATAATCAGGAGCCTGCAAACTTACGCTGGCATTACACTTGAAACACTTTGGAAATGCTCGAAAATCAGACAGAAAATGTCCCAAAAATAATAGTACCTTCTACTCATCCAATATTCTTATCTGATGTTCTTTCGTATTTCATTCATATTGTCTCCTGAACTTGTTCTTATAATATTGTCTTGTTTTTCCTAGCTTCTCAGACAGTTCCTCACTGAACAAGGTTTTGGTATTGAAACTGCTCCGGATTCGTCACCTGCCTTTTTATACCCTGATTTTCTGTTACCGCGTATGGCTGCATGAAAGACTATGCAGTTCTTGACCGTGGCTTCCGAGACGTCAAAGCTGAATTAGAGCTTCGGAAAATAAACGTTTTGATGCCAGCTTTAAAAGGGAAGCGTAAGCAATTAACGACACAAGAATCAAACGAGTCTCGTTATGTCACAAAAATTCGTTGGGCAGTTGAAGCGGTACATGAAATCTTGAAACAAAAGTATCGACTCTTGGATCACAAATTGGACAACAAATTGCTCCCAGAAATGGGAACATATTTTCGAAATGCGTCGTTTCTCAACAATCTATTCGAGAATAGATTAAAATCCGATTCAGAACTTCTGGATGAGATTTTAGAAAGAATGAAAATGAGAAAAGGTGCTGAAAATTCTTTAGCTCTCGAAGCAGAAATAGGTGGCTGGTGGCGCAAAAAACAAGTGTTTCAAAGCATTTTGGCTGACGATTTATTGGATTTCCCAGAAATGACAGAGAAAGATCTGAAGATTCTGTTTGACGGATCGTACCAACTTTCACAGGCGGTATCATACCTTGCCGAAATGATCGATAAGGATAAAGAAATTAAAATGCAGTATGTAAAAGATCGAACTAATGTGTTGAAACTGCTGATTCCGTCTCGTCATCCTTTCCGGAAAACATATAAATGCTTCATGAAATAGGAACCAAATAGTGTTGGAATTTCTGGAATACTAGAGTACGTATGTGGTAGTGCTAACGGGAACAGAACTGTTGGTTGCTGCTCACACATCGCTGCAATCATCTACTATTTGTCTCACGCAAGATATTTGACGAAAATTGTCAGACCTGCTGAAATTCTCAGTCGAATGTTTCGACAATGTAACATTGTCCCTGTTGTTGAAAGTGACAGTGACGAAGATTGAGAATATTGACGAATAGAAGATACCGAGGTTTGT
>JAUMHM010000049.1:427743-450395 GCA_032362435.1 Melikaiella ostensackeni
TTACCTGATTGCTGACCCAGAATTATTCCTAATATTTTGAAATCCCCACAAATCCGCCAATTGTGTTCTGAATATTTCAATCTATTCAATACCAACTCGATATTTTCGTAATTCTCTTTCAACGTAGTTGAATGCGCTACCGGTATGGGAGCAAAAACATTCGTATTGTGAAGGAAAACAGCTTTCAAACTTCTCTCACAGGAATCTATGAATAGTCTCCATTCGATGGCTCTGTAAATCCCTGGTTTCATTTCATCCATCAATCCATTTATATCGTCACAGTAAACTAATGAAGGCTCTTTTTCTTTTGTGAAATATTGCCTAAAATCTCTTTCTCTATTCCTACAGTCAGTTGCTTTTACATTTTTTTCCACCAAGTTTTCCTTTTTGAGTATAGAAACCAAGAATCCACTTGTTTCTCTGGATAGTCTCTGGTGAGATCGTTCAATTCTTCTTCTGAAAAAAGTTCTGGTTTCTTTTCTTTACTTCCTACATATTCGTCGTCAATATCAGATTCACTGGAGCATTTTCCTTCGCTAGCGTCTCCCTAGATCTCTAAACTTTCCTGAGAGGAAAAACATCCGATTCCTTCAATACCTTGCTCATCTATATTTCACATATTGATGGGTCTCATTACTGACGAAACATCGACGTAAGCAATGCTTCTTTTATTTTTTTTGTTGAATCCAGTTACATCATTCTTGCAGAGATAGCAATCCTCTTCACAAGTGGGTTCTGCCCATGAAGTTGGACTTTTTAATTCAAGATCTTCATTACTTTCACTTTTATGCCAACGAGTCAATTGTGATCTACAATAATCGCATATTTTATGTAGCACCCATTCTTCAACCTAGTCAGCAATTGTGAGATCATAACAATCTTCGTAAATCGTTCTGATCTGCTCAGAAATTGTCCTAAGAGTTTTTGGTGGATATTATTCACTGCATACGTAGCAGAATGAACAGGATCTCTTTTATAATGATATTTTGAGGTGGTAGCTTCAAGATCAACTTGTGATTTAGTACCTTCAGATTGTCAAATTGAGGATTTTTTGGTTTTATTCACAAATGCTATGGGTATATGATAGACCCACACATTAGGGATCCTGGTCCGATAGCAGGTGTGTCTACCGTCTCGGGGGTGATAACCCTCATACCTCCCCAGGGCTATGTATGAGGGCTTTCCGACTTTGACAAGGACAAACTCAACTCGTCGTCGGACACACTACAGCTTCATCCTCGCACCCTAATGCCCTGCTGTAATGCACTACGCTACCACTGGCTTCGTTACTCTAACAGATAGAGATACGAATCATTCTACAAATCCCCTTTCAGGGCAGTTGTCATCGTTCACAGAATTTGTCGGAATATCAGGATTTCGTCACTCGTTCAAGCAACAAGATCATACCGAGAGAAAATATCGTTCAGCATTATCAAAAGAACATAGATTCATGTATCACCTGATACCACTGTGGGAACAAACATCTAATTAAGGTATGCAGTGCAAGAACGTGCGAAATGCTGGTTCGCACGGTTGTTATCTGCTTCATGCTGTCGACTGCATCAACTGATTTTCGACTAGCTTTCAATTTTCGCTCAGCAAGAAATCGGACGAGTGGAGTCTGGTCTGTTGGATTCAAAGTTTTTCCGAAGTTACGTATCAAAGATTGAATGCTGGGGCCGTGGTACCAAACCGACTCACGACTTGTACTCAGCGACCTCGAAAACATAGAATGTGACCACTTCGCATTGAAAAAATGCATGTTTTACATAAAATTACCAATCTGCCACTTTTTTTTGAGGTTAGGGACGAAGTGTGACATAATGGATCCAAACCGGCTCCGGATTCCGATGCAGCGACCTCAAAAACGTAGGGTAAGTCTATTCTGGTTTCGGGGTCTGACAACTCTTTTTATGGAGCTGTATAATCTTTTGAGGAATTTAATCTCACATCAAAGTCAACGCATTTTATAAATCTCAACTAGATCCTAACGGTGGCAAAACATGCATGATCATCGTACTATGCCCTTTCCTTACATAAAATTATTTTTACCGGCAGCGACAATTTTTTTTACCGGTGCCCGTTTTGTATACACGACCTTAAAATATTGCTTACGCTTCTTCGGATGAAACTCTCTACTTTTTACCCCGACAACTCGGTGCTAAAAGATTCAATGTGAACTTTTAATAGGATCTGAAATAAGCAAATGTTTTGCGAATGCTCACTGGAATCGAAAATGCACTTTTGCCGAGATGGCAGCTTAGGTTCGAAGGTAGCGTTGAGGGCAATGAGAGGGTGAATTATAAAGTTTGACATGGGACAACCGGCGGGCACAAAGGTTTCCCTTTGTGTTCGCGGTCCTACGGGTATTTCAGGGACGTTTGCCAAGTCTCGCAACCTAGGTTTCAGAGAGAGTAGAAAGTGGGTATGGGCAGCGTTCCTCTCTTGAAAGTCTTGCCGATCCTTGCTTAAATATGCCAGAATGATGAATATTTGAATGGTCGCTTCCGGTGAAAAGGCGAGGCGAACTTCTCTTCTCGCCTTTGGCCAAGTCTCGGATTTGGATTATTGAAATCGCGTCACGTTTCCTATATTCGATGATCGCGAGGACGGAAAATCGCATCTCTTCATTCCCAAACATACTGAAGGATTTTTCTCTTCGATCCCTTGGCCTTTATTTCCTTTTCCCCTATCGAAATATAATCCTTTTTTCTCTCGCATCACTTACAAAAAAATGTAAGTCCTCTCAAAATTCATCTTGTTTCTTTTCACTTCATCCAAAGAATTGAAAAATTGTATTATTTCATAAATTTTAGATACATTTCTGAGAATGATGCAGTGATGGATCGGAAAAATGATTCATGAAGTAAGGAGAGGGGGGAAAGAGAGGTGGAAACATACAAAACATACGAAATTAGGGTGGTTGGATGCAATATGATGCATGTAAGACTGACAATGTGGAAATTAATAAAAGTAGGCGGCAGGCGCCTAGAAAAAAGTTTTATAGCCTATTAAGTCGTTAATAAATTCGTTTAAATCTCCCCCTCCTCCTCCGCATTTCCGTGCATTTCCCACTGCTGCATTTCCATTACGATCCTCTCACTTCCTCTAGCCAGCCTCTCTTCTTTACCAACCCTTCTACTCACTTCCCTTACCTCCCCTCATTTTCCATTGATTCCTCATCCATCCCTTTTCTTTGTTTTCCCTCACTTCCCAATCCATAATTACTCCCTACTTCCCGTCTTCCCCTCATTCCTCCTATTCATTCCCCCTCACATCCCCAAACTTCCCACGTCGCAACGGATGGACACCCGACCGAAACCAAGGGTTTCTGCCTGGGGCTACGAAACTCTAAAAAGCGGAGCATTTGCACACATATGCAATTACACCATGTATCCAAGGCTGCCACTGCCTATATACTTAAAAAGTGAAAAAGTAAACTATTTAAACTTCTAACTCAAAAACTGACTAATGTGCAGAGAGTGGACGAGCACAGTCTGAAGTTGCGCACCGAGCCTGGGCTCAGCTCCCTCGTTGCGGAGAATCGCCGCATGGGGGGAAGTGGTAGGAGAGCGCGCGCGAGCATTCGAGTGTCAGTAACTGGGAATAGCGGACAGCACTGTGCCCGGCGCGCGCTCTCCCAACACTTTCCCCCAGGCGGCGGCTCTCCGCAAGGAGGGAGCCGAGCCTAGACTCGGTGCGCAACTTCAGACTGGGCTCCTCCACTCTCTGCTAATGTGCATATGACGTAAATAATGTAATGAGATGATATTTATAAGAAATCTTGGTGAATTTTAACGAATTCAGGATGAATTCATGAGAATTCAAAGCAATTTAAGTTACATTCAACAAAATGAAGGATGAATTCAAAAGAATTCAAATGAATTTTTTTAAAAATCAGAAATATTCTATTGATTTCAGTAAAATTGAAGTGAACTTGAAAGAATTCTAGGAAATTAAAGGGACTTTGATGAAACTCATGAGACTTCAAAGTGAGTTTAAGAGACTTCAGGGTGAATTTGATAAAACTAGAAGAAATCAAGATAATCCATTGACTTGAGTAGAATTGATTGAATTTAAAAGAATTCAAAATAATTTAGGGTGGATTCGAAAACATTCAAGAGAATTCCAAAAAATTCAGGGCGAATTCGAAAAAGTGCAAGAAAGTTCCAAAGAATCAAAAATCATTCAGGATGAATTAAAAAGAGGTCAAGCTGAATTCCAAATGAATTCAAATGAATTTCAAGAAATTCAAAGTATTCCATTGATTTCAGTATCATTAGAGTGAATTCAAAATAATTCAAAAGAATCCAAGAGAATTCGTTGAAACTCATACGAACTCAACATAAGTTTATGAGAAATCAGGGTGAATTGAAAAGGATTCAAGATAGTTTGAAGGGATTCTGAATAAATAATTAATAGGTCAGTGTGAATTCCAAATGAATTCAAATAAATTAAGGAAAATCCAAAAACATTCCATTGACTTCAGTAAAACTGGAGTGGATTCATAAGTATTCAAAGAGATTCAAGAGGATTCGATGAAACTCATGCGAATTCAAGATGAATAAAAAAGAATTCAGGGTGGATTTAAAAGGAGTCAAGATATTACAAAGGAATCCTAGAGAATTCAAATGAATTCAGGATGAATGTATAAGAATTTAGTGTGAATTCAAAAAAAATCAAGTTAAATTTTAAAAATTCAGGGTAAATTCAAACTACTTTTAAAAAACCGAAAATCCAAAATATTCTATGGATTTCCACAAAATTAGAGTGAATTTAGGGAATTCAAGAGGAGTCAATAAAACTCAAAAACATCCATTGAATTGAGCAGAATTAAGTGAATTTAAAAGAATCCAAAAGAATCCAGGGCAAATTTAAAAAAATTCAAGTGAATTCCAAAGCATTAATTGAGAACTCGAAAAATCCAAGAGAATACCAAAAAATTGAAAATAATTCTGGTTAAATTAGGAAGAGGTCAGGGCAAATTCCAAATGAACTCAAATGAATTGTGAAAATTCCAAAATATTCCACTGACTTCAGCAACATTGAAGTGAATTCAAAAGAATGCAAGAGAATGCGATAAAAATCATACGAACTCAAGATGAATTTAACAGAATTCAGGGTGAATTAAAAAGGATTTAAGATAATTTAAAGACTTTCAGGATAAACTGATAATAATTCACAGTGAACTCAAGACAATTCAAGTTCAATTTAAAAAATGAAGGGTAAATCCCAAATGAATTGAAATCAATTGAAAAAAAATCAAATAATCCGAAATATTCTATTCATTTCAGTAAATTATGAATAGATTTAGAAGAATTCAAGGGAATTCACGAGATTTTAATGCAATTCATAAGAATTCAAGGTGAGTTTAAAAGAAATGAGGGCAAGTTTAATAAAATTAAAAAATCCATTGAATTGAGTAGAATTGAGTGAATTTAGAAGAATTCAAAGGAATTCAGAGTGAATTGGAAAAATTTAAGAGAATTAGAAAGACTTCAAAAGAATTTGAAAGAATTTAGGATAAATTAAAAAGAGATTAGTGTGAATTCCAAAGGAATTCGAAAGAATTGAAAGACATCCAGGATATTCCATTGACTTCAGCAACATCGGAGTGAATTTGGAAGAATTCAAGAGAATTCGATGAAACTCATACGAGTTCAAAATGAATTTATCAGAATTCAGGGTGAATTAAAAGGGATTCAAGATAATTTAAAGACTTTCAGGATAAACTGATAATAATTCAGAGTGAACTCAAAACAATTCAAGTCTAATTTAAAAAATAAAGGGTAAATCCCAAATCAAATGAAATGAATCGAAAAAAATTTGAGAATCCAAAATATTCTATTCATTTCAGTAAAATAGGAATAGATTTAGAAGAATTTAAGGGAATTCAAGAGACTTTAATGCAATTCATAAGAATTCAAAGTGAGTTTGGAAGAATTGAAGGTAAATTCAATAAGGCTATGAAATCCATTGAATTGAGTAGAATTGAGTGAATTTAGAAAAATTAAAAATAATTCAAAGTGAATTCAAAAAAATTCAAGAGAATTACAAAGACTTCAGGCTAAATTAATAAGAGATCAGTGTAAATTCCAAAAATATTCAAATGAATTGAAAAACATTCAAAATATTTCGTTGACTTCAGCAGCATTGGAGTGAACTCAGAAGAATTCAAGGGGATTCAAGAGAATTCGATGAACCTCATACAAATTCAAGATAAATTTAAAAAGAGTCAGGGTAAGCAAAAGAAAAATCAAGGAAATTTAAAGGAATTCAGGATAGATTTACAAGAATTTAGGATGAGTTTATAATAATTCTGGATGAACTCAAATAAATTCAAATTAATTGGAATAAAATCAAAAATTCCAAAATATTCCATTGATTTAAGTGCAACAGAAATAAAAAAAATTCAAGGGAATTCCAGTAGCACTTCAGCAACATTGGAGAGAACTAAGAAGAATTAAGGGGATTCAAGAGAATTCGATAAAACTCATACGAATTCAAGATGACTTTAAAAGAATTTAGGGTGATTTGAAAAAAAAATCAAGATAACTTAAAGGAATTGAGGATAAATTCATAAGAATTCCGGATAAATTTATAATAATTCAGGGTGAATTCAAATAAATTGAAATGAATTGAAAAAAAAATCAAATAATTCCAATATATTTCATTGATTTCAGGAAAATAGGTATAAAATTAGAAAAATTCAAGGGGATTCAAGCAGATACATTGATCCGTTGAAATGAGTCGAATTAAATGAATTTAGAGAAATTCGAAAGAATCCAGAATGAATTCGAAAAAATTCAAGAGAATTACAAAGACTCCAAAAGAATTTAAAAGAATTTAGGATGAATTACTAAGAGATCAGGGTGAATTTCAAATTAGTTGAAATTAATTGGAAAACATCCAGAATATTTCATTGATTTCAGTGAAATAAGAATAAATTTAGAAGAATTCAGAGTGAGAAAATTCAAAAAAAAAATTCAAGATAATTACAAAGACTTCAAAAAAATTCAAAAGAATTCAGGATAAATTAATAAAAGATCAGGGTGAATTCTAAATTAATTCAAATTAATTAAAAAACATTCAAAATATTTCATTGATTTTAGTAACATTGGAGTGAATTCAGAAAAATTAAAGGGAATTCAAAGAAATTCAAGAAAATTCAGTAAACCTAATTCAGCGGTGCTAAGCCCTTGGGTTCTTTGTTTTAATTTACTGAAAGAAAAATGACTAAAATGATCCTTTCATTTAAAAAAGTGACTACAGAGACTTTATCGTAAAATATAAGACTAAAAAGTCATTTGTGAGAAAAAAGTCACTTAAAGTGACTGTGACAGCCCTGCATGTACCACACAGAATACCAAAACGACATAACTGCCGCATGTATTTTGCGACACTTTCTTCATTTCGACCAAATTATGGTTCGACGGAAAAATTGTATCTGAATATAAAATAATGGATACAAAAAAAACCCAAATAATCCAAACCATGTAAGAGTTTTTAATGAGATATGACCTTTTTATAAACATAAATTTTTTACCTCCAATCCCTGAAACTCTGAGAAGCTGATTGATAAAAATGAAGGTACAGAGAGCAGAAAAAGGAAAAAAAGGGGTCCGGAAATAGAAAAGGTAGAAAGGTCGAGTAGACGCATAAATTCTTTGGAATTTGTGGATTATGGGAAAAGGGGAGACGCCAGAAACCCCGTAAACAAGGATGGCACAGTATCCGAGGAGCACTACCCCTAAACCATCTCGTAAAACCGCCCCTGTCGATACATTAAGCTTCGTGGGTTGGGTGAAGCAGGAAGAAAACGAGCAGGATACAAAGGATGAACTATAAAGACACTAAACGTCCTCTCTCCTTCGCTTTCGCCTCGGCTTTCGCTTCCCTCATTTTTCCTCTAGGTCGATTTTTTCCTTGATAAGAAATATATGATAACAGAAACCTTCGAGAAGAATAAAACGTTTTTTTGACAGTGAAAGGTTCTACGTAAGTAACCCCCTGATAAATTACTTGCATTAGGAAAAGTGGAATTGTAATTTATTGTCTTTTTTTCATTTGTAGTTTATTTGTCAGTTGAATTGTTTAGATGTGTTTTAAACCTCATAAATATGGCTACCACAGCTTAGTTTACTCGAAAAAGTGAAAAAAGTGACCTATTTAAACTAAAAAAGTGACAAAAAGTGACTAAAATTAATAGTGCATTAATAACGTGATTAATGTTCTTTTGAATTCAAAAATAAGAAGAATTCGATATAATTTATAAGGATTCCAGGTAAATTTCAACGAATTCAGGATAAATAAAAAACAATTTAAGTTAAATTCATATGAATTCACGTTAAATTCCAAATGAATTTAAATGAATTGAAAAAAAATTATTTCAAAATATTCCATTTATTTCAGTAAAATTAGAATGAATTTGAAAGAATTCAAGAGAATTCGCTGAAATTCATACGAATCCAAGGCCAATCTAGAGGAAATCAGGACGAATTAAAAATACTTTAAGAGAATGGAACAATTTTTTTTTAATCCAAAATAAGTTCATTGAATTCAGATAAATGAGAGTAAAAATAATGATCGAATTTAGAGGAATTCAAGGAAAATGAGAAAAAATCGATGAAATTCATAAAAAATTCAAGATGAAGTTTTGAAAAATTGAAGTGGACTGGAAATTATTTTACAATATTAAAAATGTTAAATGAGTTCTTTGAATTTGGAGTGGATTTAGAAGAGTTCAAGGAAAATCAAAAACATTCAGGGTGAATACAAAAAATTCAAGATAATGCCAAAGAATTCAAAAGAATTGAAAATAATTCAGGATAAATCAATAAAAATTGAAGGTGAATTTCATATTCATCCTGAATTTTTAGCACTAGCACTATTGAATTAATATCTATAGCTATTTCTGAATTTTCTTGAATTCTTTCGAATCCCTTTGAATTCTCTTGATTTTTTTAATTCGCCTTGCAATATTTCAAAGTCATTCTAAATTTGCAAGAATTCCATCGTATTCCCTTGAATTTTTTGGAATTTGCTCCAATTTTTCTGAAATCAGTCGAATATTTTGGATTTGTTGAATTTTTTTTCAATTCATTTTAATTCATTTGGAATTCACCCTGCATTCTCATTGATTTATCCTGAATAATTTTTACTACTTTCGAATTCTCTTGAATTTTTTTAATTCGCCCTGAATTCTTTCGAATTTACTTGAATTCTTCTAAATTTTCTCAAATCTAATCAATTAAATGAATATTTTTATTTTTTAAATTTAGCGTGAAGTCTTTTAGACTCACCTTGAATTCTTAGGCATTTGATCAAATTCTTTTGAATTCCCTTGAACTCTTCTAAAATTACTCCAAATTAAAAGAATTCAATTAATTTTTCAATTAATTTTTCAAATTGTATTCAGTTCAATTGAATTTTTGCAAACTCCACCTTAAATTTTTATGAATTTTATCGAATTCTTCTCATTTCCCTTATTTTCCTCTGAATTCGCTAATTCCATTCACTCCCATTCTCTTCAGTTCTTCCAAATTCACTCTGATTTTACTGAAGTGAATGGACCACTTTGGATTTTTTTCAATTTATTTAAATTCATTTGGAATTGACCCTGAATTCTTAGGAATTTATCCTGAATTCTTAGGAACATTTTTTAATTCTCCCTGAACTCTTTTGAATTTACTTGAATTCTTCTGAATTTGCTGAAAATTCTACTCCATTCAATGGACTTTTCTTAGTTTTTCTTAGTTTTTTTTTCTAATTCATCGTGATTCATCTAAAATCACCTTGAATCCTTAGGTATTTCATCATATTCTTTCGAATTCATTTTAATTTTTCTTGTTAATGAATTCAATGAAATTTAAAAAATTGTTTTGAAATATTTTCAATTCACTTGATTTTTTAAATTTACCTTGAATTTCTATTAATTTTCTCAAACTCTTCTTATTTCCCTCTAATTTCTTTCAATTCACTGAAGTTTCATTAAATTGATTAGTTTTTTTTTCTTTGAGATTTTTTTTTTCAATTCACTTGTATTCTGTTGAACTTGCCCTGAATTCTATTCACTCCCATTTTACTCAATTTAATGGAAATTATTTGATTACTTAAACTTTGTTCAATTCACTCAAAGTCTTATCAATTTCATTAAAGTCTCTTGAATCCCTTGAATTCTTCAAGATTCATTCCAATTTTACTGAAATCAATGGAATATTTTGAATGAATTTTTTTTTCAATTCATTTGATATAATAAAACAGAAAATCCAAGGATGAACCACTTGGTTAATCCTTGGGTTGTATATTTTAATTCATTTAAAGAAAAGTGACTGACGACTTAGACGTAAGTGACTGTGAGGCAGTCCTGCTCATAAACTATTTCAATGAAAAACTGAGTTTATTAAACTAGTCTAGCCAATTATTTCACTCCCATTGCAGAAAAATATGAAATGAGTTACAGCCAATCCTCTAGGGAATTTAAGGCCAAGTAAGGGTAATCTGAAAATGAAAAAAAAATGTGAAGAAAAATTTTAAATTATCCTCAAATGACCTTGATTCCGTCATTCCGTAATTCTAGTATTTACGGGTGATTTCCAAAAAGTAGACCACTTTATGGAATAAGATTTTCGAAACCAAAAAAATTCCAAACTGCCAAAATTTTTTTTGAATTGAGGATAACCCAAGAAAGTATGAAAACTCAAAACTAAGAGATCAAGGAACGTATTTATGATGGATATGAATTTTACACGTTGCTGAAGGTCGCGTGACAAGACAAGCGAATTTGATAAAACATAAAAGTTTGAAAATCTTTTACAAATATATGTAGAACAGATAAAAATAATTAATCATATGAAAAAAATGAATATTTACACGATTTATTTAATTTTAACTTTAGCCTGTCAAAATATTTTCTCTTCTTATAGTATGAAAAAGTTTAATATAGAGAGTTACTGGATATTTCATACAAAATATTACGCAAGAATAGGGATAATTATTTACTTTTTTTTGGACGATTTCAAACTATACTTGAATCTTTGTAAGTATAGAATTTACAATTTTATCCCGCATTATGAATAGCTTGAATAATTATATTCAAGTTCTATCCTAGAAAAGCAATGCAGTATGGTACGTGACAAGGCATTTTGTGTACTTTTTAATTTTTAATTTATAAATGAAGACGTCTAAAATGTTGAAATTTTACTAAATTGTGCTATGATATAAGCACATTGCTGCGATATTTTCAGAAAAAATTTATTATTCATAGGAAAAGTGGAAAATAATGGGATTGACAGTGGTCAATTCTTCGGCAATCACCCTTATGGAATAAAATGAGGCAAATCAATTTTAAGGTTAGGGCCCGGTTCCAACGCCTTTGAGAGAAAAAAATTGTTAAAAATTGGAACCACGAAAACACTCATTCGAATTGGAATACCTGACATGAAAGTTGACAGCAAGGTGGCAGGAATTCTCAAATTGTTTTAAATATTCAAGTCAATGTGCAATTAGCTTCTAACCAAAATTTTTATTTAAAAAAGTTGTACAAAGTTGTGCTAAAGTGATTTCTACAGGGAAAGCATTTCTTCAATTAATGCGTTTTTATAGAGAAATCTAAATTTTTTTATGTTCTGGTGCATAAATCGAGGGTTTGTAAAAAAGTGGGGTTATGTCACTATGTTGACGTGCATACTTGCGAAGTCTGGAATACTTTTAAAATATGCTGTATTACCATTAAAAAAATTCCGTGAGTTTCCCGCTATTAACTTTTAAAAAAACCTCTTTTAACAGCAATATATTTCCCAATTCCTACTGTTGACGTCGACATGAATAAAAACGAAAAAAAATGCACGCAGAAAAATGACGTGAGAACCACTGATATATAAGCTGTGATTGGTGAAAAATCTGACCACTTTGACGTCACAGGCGCCCTCCAATCGACATCATTAAAAAGATTCAAATTTCAACATCGAATTAGAAAGATTAAATTATTAAATTGTAGACAAAATAAATTATGATAATAAAAATGCAAAAAATATTTTATTGACGTATATGAAATACGAATTTTACGGACAAATACGAATTTCACAGACTATACGATGAATTCATTGGAAAAGTGATATCCGACTTTGGGAACAGTTCTATCTTGCAAATGGCTCTGCTCTGCTGTCTGCTGCAATAGCGCGCGCTGTTTGAAATCTTGAGCGTGCTTATGGCATGAACGTTCTAGTAGTAGATGTATAACAATTATTATAAATTCAATTGCTGTTTTCTACTTGTACATTACTTTAATTTTTGAAATTACATAATATTATCATTATTTTTTCATTAGAAATGGATGGTGGTATAAACATCAGCCTTTCGTAGAGGATTTTCAAGAATTTGCATGTTAATTGCGAATAATACTGATTGAGTATAATTAACAAAACATTTTAATTCAGGATTTAGGAATTTGTTTGTTATACAGAAGTACGGAAATTTGAAAATAAACATGTAAATTCATTAAATTTATTACCTAAAAAACTACATTATTGCTGTAGCAATTGAATTCATGTGTAAATACATACCTAACTTGGCAGTAATTAAAGTTATACCTGGATTTCATTCTGATGCACTTTGTTAATTAAAAAATGTTTTACAATTATTATTCAAGATTTAAATTCTTTCAAATGTCAACATTACTTTTTTAATTAAATTGACTGTAGGCTCAAATGAACAGACTTAAAACGATAGAGTGCGATTATTTTTACAATGTTTGAATCTGCAAACTAAATTTTCTATATCCTATAGTCTTCATTAAATACATCATTGCAATGTATTTGTTTCTAGATGAGGTCGAATTCGCTGTGTTTAATATTACGGTTCATTTCGATTAAAATTTTTTTTTGAAAATTCAACTTTTCAGGTTCAAAATTCTTCTTTTTGGGTTTAAAAGTCAAATGCGTTCTAAAATATAAATCATTTATCAAAGTAACACCTACTAGTCAAAAATCATGATTTCACCGACAACTTTGCGAAATACACACTCTGCATCTCGAAAAAAACATAAAGAATTATGAAATCCTCCACGTACAAACATGAGCATTGGGAAGCAATGTTATTCCCCCAAAGGTTCGCCATCTTAGAATTTTATCGCTTAATGAGACTACTCTATTTGGACCAACATAGCGCCGAATACTGGTACATGAACATTGGCACCAAACACATGGGACTGTGCTTTATTTTTTCAATATCTTAGTAGAAAATAATTTTTCACCATAAGTGTATTTGGAAATCAATTTTTGTTTTTCAAGGATCATTAATTTTATGAAATAATAAAATCGATCAAACAAGCAATGATAGATTTCATTATTACATAAAATGGTCCTTGAAAAAACAAAAACTAATTTCCAAATGAACTTATAGTGACGAATTAATTTTTAGAAGAAAATAATGTATAGTCCCATACATTTTCGTGCCAATGTTTATGCACCAGCGTATGGACATCATGGATCGCCATATTGGAACATGAAATGCCCAATCCACTCGTCAAAACTCTAAGACTAACCATGTTATCTTGTTACTAAAATAAATAAACAACATTTTGTATTAAAAATATATAAATAACACGTGAAAAATAATTATTTATGAGTGATTTTCTTGACATTGTTTATGCTGCCAAGTTTGTTTACCCGCGAACGATAATGTTCTGATAATAAGTGATTTTACCGACGGGGCATGAGGTCACTGTCTGTTGCAAAAGTTAGGTTATGTTGAGGTAATCTACATAGCGTAATAAACTCAAGATGTAAAATACCTAGTAAATTACTGATTCCTATAATTTTTTATTGTTCATGGCAATCAGAATGATCACCTAGTAACTGATCTTGGCGCATGCACTGAAAAATGTTCCCACTGCACATGCTTGAAATTTCAGCGAATGGCTGTTCGCCATAAAAATAGAAAATGCTAGAAAACGTGCGCTCTAAGAAGCCAAAAGGAGTGGCGACATCTGTTCTGAGTTTTGAGTGCCCAGCCTAATTGTTTGAGGTTTCTCGTTCGATCACAGATTTTAAGCAGCGTTTGGCTCGGTTGTGCACTGATGGGTGCCGTCGTACTAAATGAAGTTTATTTATCAGCAATTAAGCTGCCTTCACTTTTGAACAAATAATAATAATAATTATAATAATAATGTAAATCAACGAAGCTGAAGTAAAATCATATATTCTGAATCCGAGGATACATCTGCCTCAGAAAATTTTTTTAGAAATGGTTGCAAAGAGATCAGAGCACCTAGTTGATGTACAGCTTCCGCTGCGATGTCTACCAATCTTTCTTCCATTCTTTCCTTCTATTTTTTTTTCGACGTGGCCATTTGTTTGTTCGTCGCGCAACTTTTGCGGGAATATATCATCGAGAGCGTCTAACTTCTTGCATCATTCTTCATTCACGGTGTGAAGCCGAACAAAAACGGAAAGAAAAGAGAGAAATATTCTCTATTTCTTAATATTCAATTTTTGTTTTTCTGCCTGAGAGCCACTAATATTAAAATAAACAAAGAAAATGTTAAAAAAATTCTTGATCGTATATCTTCCATTATAAGTGTAATAACTGACAGCAGATTTTTTTCCATTTATATCCAAGAAACTGCAAGCTAGAGAAAAGAACCAATGAAACTGTAATGGCGTCCATCGTTACGACGACGATAAAACTTTGTAGGCTACTGCTACAACTTCTGTGGCTCTTAAAAACGTTTAAAAGTTCGCTTGACCTTAAAAGGAGGTGCTTAAGGTCTATGTTAAGATGTACGAGTGTTTCGAGACATACATGAAATATCTAAATTATTCTTTAATTTCAGGTTCGTTAAGTTGGCAAAACACTATTGAGCAATACAAAAATGACCTTTATCATAATTTAGGGCTCATTTAGGGCTAATTCGGGCCCTATTCGCGAAATTTAGGGCTTCATTATTTTTGGTAAAAAATAGTGTTTTTGCTAGCTCAACGTCAAGCTGGCAATAACATACTATAGAACAAACTGAAGATTAATCAATCAAATTTATTTTTGTACCATAATTTATGATTCAGTGAGAAATGGGACGATAAGTCAAATCAGTAACGATTCTGACTGATTAACAATGAGATATCACAGACTGATAGACATTTTCACTTAAGTTAATCTGTTAAATCTCATTTTTACTGCTAAATCGCTGCTAATTAGTGATGAATAAATAAATTGGAACACAAAAGGGTACAATAAACCCCAGCCTAATGTGTTTTATTAGAATGTTTATTAATAATATAATAATATAATAATATCCCATGCTGACTTATCGTTTAAATTTGAGGCTAATCAGTAACATTAAGTAATAAGTAATATAAGTAATGATGTGAAATTAACCTGAGGTTCACCTAAATATTTTCAAGCATTTTTTTTAACTTGATAATAAAATTCTAATACATACCTCTGAAATTTGTCTATGTTCAGAAAAATTTCATTTTCACTTGAAAGAACAATGTTTATTATTCATAATAATATAACCAAACTGACACAGAGGAAAAGGAAATTTTTCGATAAATATGTGTATACTTTTGACCAAAAAGTTGAAGTTAGTGTAAACAGCTTTTGAATCAATTATAGATAAAATGAACAGCATTTTTCCTTAAAAAGTTATATTGATTTTTGTCAGAAATTTTCGGAAAGAATGGGATGCAGATCTCGGAAAGGAATGAAAAAGATGGATAGCTTCGGGAACAACTTTCTATCAAAATTTTTTTCCAGGAATGTGTTTGCAATGTAATTAAATATGTTATTCTATATGTTCATCGATAAATAATATTTTTTTCGTTTTCAGTAATAGAATTTCATTATCAAAAAAGTATCAAATCTTTCATAAATTTTTATATGCATTTTGTGTACCGCTAAAGAAAATTAGTATGTATTATTAATATAACTGCAAAAGGAACAGCTACGTCACTTCTTTTCAAATAAATTGATTTATGAAAGACATAACAGTAGTTTAATCTTTTTTTTCACGTTATATATGAGATCTAAAAATAGTTAACTCAATAGTTAATTAGAAGAAGTCAATTGTAATAGTGTTCTCAAGAACTTCGATGTAATACTGATGGAATAGTTCTAGAACAAGCTTGGAATAAATGTTATAGAGCGGTTGTGATTGGTTACTTCTATAGAACAGTTCAGTAAAAACTGTTCCGTAATAGGTCCTAGATTTTGTTCTTGATTTGTTCTTTAACACATTTCTAGCATCGTTCTAGATCTAGAACTTCGACATAACACCGTTAAAGCAAAGTTCTAGATCAAAGCTGGAACAAATGTTATAGAATGTATGTTGTTGATATAGTGACAGTTTTCAATCTACTAGTCAATTAGTTTTAATTTCCTGAAACTGTATTACATTTTTAGAGAGACGAGAAAAAATCTACCTCGGCCTGGATAGGTAGATTTTTCTTGTTTCTCTAAAAACGTAATACAGTTTTAATAAATTGAAACTAATTGACTAGTAGAGCGAAAACTGTCACTACATCGACAACATTCATTCAACTTCGATAGACGACAACCTTAACATCATTCCTTAAAATTTATGTTATAGAATGTTTGTGTTCGGTTTGTTCTAGAACAGTTTCGTCACATAGATCTAGAACAATTCTGTCACAATAGTGTCACAATGTGCTAGAATACTGTTACCTTTTTGTACTAGAACAGTTTAGTCACCAAAGTGTAACAATTGTTATAGAACACCTGTTCCTTTTTTGATCTAGAACAATTATAGAACGTGTTTGCTGGGAAATTAACAGATAAAATTACGAGGCAAGAACACACGATAAGCGAGCGGCAACATAGTAGCTTTAATGTAAACTAAATGAATTAATAAATTAATAAACTAATTAGTTCGATGATTATTGTCATTAAATATTCACCCACTAAAACTTTTGGAATAGCCAATCAAAAATTTTTGAATATCTAATTTATCTATTTTGATACGCGATTTTGATTAACCGAGAAATTGGAGTTGGATAGACACCATCAACCATATAATTACTTGAATCCTGTCAATTATGATAACATAAACAGAACGAATTTTGGAAGACACTAACTATGATTTATCGATTTCCATAGTTATATGCCATAATGCTTGCTCTGTGATACAGACGATTATTGATTTTAGCGAGACGATGGCAACGTAATTGGATTAAAATTTCATCGGACTACTCGTGCCAGAGTTCCCCGATTCGATTGCAGTACCTCTGCTGAGCCCCATTTTCCCTCGATTATAAAATAATAATCTTTAGAAGTGACATCAAAAGTGCATCTATTATTACTGAAAAAATAACTTTCCAAGCTGCTTATTTTTAGCAGCTAAAAAATCTCGAAGTATCTATAAGACCACAAAGATCTTTTATGCTTTAATAAAATAGACTAAACAGTTCAGTTCATATTTTTAATTAATTAGTTCATGGAAATTTGAGATAAAGGCGCTTCAACAATCGAATGCAGTAAAATTGGGTAAATTCATGAAAAGAAAGTCGAAAAAGACTTTTTGAAAGGCCCTTTTCCCAATGGAGGTTAGGCAAACTTTCAAAAGGCGAGAGGAGAGGATAAAAGCAATTGAAAGCTCCACAGCTTTAATTGTGATTTTAACTCTTTCGTGTAGGGTTCGTCGTCGAAAGTGAATGAAAATTTCTATCCGATGGACTTTGAGACCATTGTACAGCTCAACTGATTCATATCCGTGCTAAGTTTCTAGAAGGTTCTAGACTCCGGAAGAATGTTCTTCATGAGTTATTTGCGCATTAAAAAAACACGTTTTCTAATTAAATCAGTCCCCATCATTTTCAAAGAAAGTAATAAATCATCCTTGTTTCCTATAAACTATATTACGCAGTAAAAAATGCAAGGGCAAATCAAAATATAACCTTGAAAATCTCTACATAAGGTACTTAATTGAAATGATGAATAACTTCGAAGTTGTTTTCGCAAAATTCGTTTCCCATAATTAGTCTGGACACCCAAAACTCAAAGCAGATGTCGCTACTCTTTTTGTCTCCTTAGGGCACATATTTCTATACTTTTGTATTATTTATGGCGATCAGGATGATAAGCTACTGGCTACACTTAGCGCTTGCGTGGAAAAATAATCTCTACTGCGCATGCCCAAAATTTCGACAAATAGCTATTCGCCATGATTAACAGAAAAGGCTGGAAAATGTGTGCCCTAAGGAGCCACAAGAAGTGGCAAAATCTGCTCTGAGTTTTGGGTGTCCAGCCTAATTGCGCAATACAATTTTATGATGCCATCGGGACCCTTCGAGAACATTCTAGAAACTAAGCATGGACATGAATCACTTGAGCTGTTCAATGGACTCGAAGTCGGTGAGGTAGAAATTTTTATGCAGAAACACCCTTGCCTATCTACTAACAAGACAGCTTAATCATTGTTTAATCAAAAAATAATTATTATTCAAGCGATAGAACATAGAAATTCACCTCAAAAATATAAGGGCAATCAAATTAGGACAACTTTTTGAATTTAAAGAGGAACTACTTTGCAATACAAGAATTGCAATAAAAAATTAAACAAACTAAAATTTAATTGCATTGGAAAATTGAATGTTTTGGGAAGGCAGGTATTAGGAACAATTCAAATCTGAACAAGATTAAATGTCGAATCGAGTTCGAATGGTGTTTTTAAGAAAGCACGTGGAATTTTGAATTAACCTTAGAACACGCCCGGACATAGAAAGTACACTAAAAATCAAAGGATAATAATACAAGTTTTGAGAATATATGTAAGCACATTTTCTGAGTAAATATGGCGGCTTGAGGCCTCCAGAGAGAGGAAAGTAAAGTATTGAGGGTGAAAGGCTGAAGGGGAGGAGAGGAATAAAAGAAGGAAAAGAAGAGAGCTGATGATGCGTTATTTGCGGAAGCGGTGAGCGGCACACAATGTCGATGAAAATAAGGAAAAAAGTAATGGAAGAGAGAAATACGAGAGGTTTAACGATCCTACCCTAGTCTCTGTAATACAGCCTTGGCTCAACATTCTTTTCTCGATACAAACTGACCTCTTGCTTTTCTTGCAACCATCTTATTTTTCTTCAACTGCAAATAATTTAAATGGCTATTCAAAAACTACCTCACGCTATTTTGAATACTTTTTCCACCCCTTCCCTTCTTCACCACAGATCATCACACAAAGTTTGAGCCCCCCTCCCCCGGGTGACGTCAGAACCACGAACAGACCACCCCCTCTCAGCAAATTTTTTTCTTCGATTTCGTTTAATGAACGCCTAAAATGAGAAAAGACAAAAACATACAAACGTAATATTTTAATAGACTTTACAGCCGAAAATTCTCTCAATACAGGGGGAATAAGGTGATTTTTCACGAAAATAGGGAAATAAATTGTTTCAAATAAAATTAATGTACAGTTATTATATTACATTCAATGTGAAACGCTTAAGATTCTGAGTATAAATATGTATATTACATTTTCAAAAAAATAGTTTGATTTTCAAACGAAAAATTAATTTTCTACCAAGAGATGAATTTTCAACGAAACAGTTGAGTTTTCGAGCTGAAAGTCGAATGTTTTGGAAAACGGTTGACTTTCAAACCCGAAAATATGAATTTCCAAACAAGAAATATTAATTTTTGACCAAATGGTTGAACTCTTAAACAAAAAAGATTAAACTTCAACAACTAACAGTTGAATTTTCAACCAAATAGTTGCATTTTTCAGAATACGGTTAAACTCTTAATCCAAAAAAGAGTTTGTAGTCCAGAAAGACGAATTTTTAACAAAGCAGTTGAATTTTAGGACAAGGAAGATGATTTTTCAACAATATAGTTGAATTTTCAACAAAAAAATTAATTATCAACTGAAAAGTTGAATTTACAACCAACTAGTGGAACTTTGTAGTAAAAGGGACGAATTTTCAACAAATAAGTTCAATCTTCAACCCAATAGTTCAATTCTTAACCAAATAGTTCAATTTTTGACCTACAAAGATGAATTTTCAACCAAATGGTCGAATTTTTCAACAAAAACGATTAAAATTCAACCGAAAACGGTTGCACTTTCAACCAAACAAATATAATTTCCAAGCCAAAAACACAAATTATCTATCAAAATAGACGAATGTTCAACAGAACAGTTAAATTTTTCAAAGGATAATTAAATTTTCAGCAAAACAGTTAGATTTTCAAAGAAATAATTAGATTTTCAACAAAATAGTTGAATTTTTAATAAATAATTAAATTCAACAAAACAGTTGAATTTTGAACTAAAGCAATGAATCTTCAAGGCAAGAAATGAATTTTTAATAAAGTTAAACTTTCAACCAAGTAGTTTAATTTTCATTATACAAAATAATTTTCAACAAAAAATATAATAGTTGATACTTGAACCAAAAAAGATTTCAAGTTTAGATTAAAAACAGTTCAATTCAACCAAAAAAGACAATTTTTCAACGAAATAGTTGAATTCTTAACCAAAACAAATTAATTATCAACCAAACAGTTGCATTTTTTACCCAAATAGATCAAATTTCTACCAAAAGAGATGAATTTTCAAACCAGAAAGACGAATTTTTTACAAGAGAGTTGAATTTTCAACCAGAAAAAATTTTTCAGTCAAGACAGAAAACAAATTTCAACCACATTGTTGAATTTTAAACTCGTAAATATGAATCCAACCAAAAAGTTAATTTTCAACCAAATAGATGAATTTTCTGCGAAAATAATAGAATTTTAAACCCAAAAAGAGGAATTTTCAGCGAAAAGTATCATTTTGGGCCAAATAGTTTAGATTTAAACTAAAAACGATCAATTTTCTACCAAAAATGGAATTGTTAAATTTGCAGTCGAAAAAATAGATTTTTAGCCAAAAAGTGAATTTTCAACAAAATATTTGAATTATTAATCAATAAAATGAATGTTTAACAAAGTAGTTCAACATGCAACCAAGTAGTTGAATTTGGAAAAAAATGAATTTTAGAGAAAATATTTAGATCTTCAACCAAATAGTAGAATTTTTCACTAAAAGAGACGAATTCTGAACCAAAAATATAATAGTACATTTTCAAATTAAAAATACACTCCACAACATTACATTTTCAAATCAAAAATAATTAACTTTCAACGAAAAATAGTTGAGCTTTCTTATTGGGTTCTATTAAATCAGTTCGCATTTAAGCGGAAAAGCGAGGAAAACGGTAAGTTTCTTGTAAACATGAGAAGAGAAGAAATTTTGTAAAAAAATGGGTAAAGAGGAGAATAGGGAAAAGAGTGTGATGTCTATATTAAGATGCCTCCCTCCACTCCTACGTAAAAAATCGTAACAAAATCTGTACCCCCCCCCCCCCCCCCACCAGTGTGACGTAGTTTTTGAACGGCCCCTAAAATGAAATAATAATTATTTTTCGTGACCACCTTCAAACAATTGTCAAAATTAAATTTTATATTTCACTTTTTTTAAGCTATTCTGCAAATTTAGTTGGTCGTACATTATCCCAGATGCCAATCTAGTTGGGGAGTTGACTTGTGAACCCATGAATATTCTGTACACGTCCCCTTGGAACGCAAGAAAATTGTCACGATTTTCCTTTAATTCGCGGATTCCTCCTTTCATATAGTCTTGGCTTTCTTATATTAAAAAAGAAAAAAAATAACCTGTCAGGTTAGTGTCTTGAATAAATGTGGCGGAAGATTACGTTTTTTGATTGATTCTTCAAAGCAATCTTCACTCCTTTGTATTATAAAAAAAAAACATTCAGGAGTTTCGAATACAATGGAGGACATTTTTTCTTCAGAAATATGAAAGAACTCCAGTGAAAAAAAAAATTAATTCAATTCTTGGTGAAGAAAAAATCTGAAATAAAAAGGCTAGCTTTTATTCAAAATTAGATATTTTTCAACGGTTTTGTTGACTAAACTTTTCCAATGCCTGAATATTTAACGATTTTCGATTGCTTTAGACTTATAATTCCGAGACAAACATTCTCTATTAGCAATGAAATGAAATATTTTCAGTAACTGATTATGTAATTGCAAACATTGAAGGGTGGGAAAAGATAAGGAAAATGAGGAAAGCAGAAGTGGAAATGATAGAGAGAGAAGTGTAGTCAAAGGAAGCAAAGGAAGAATATGTCGATAAGAGAGAAAAACTGAAATTCGAGAAAGTAGAGTTAAATGAAGTTTGAGATGAACTAAAAACGAAAGTAAAGGAAGCGAGGGAAATGAAAAAAATAAAGGTTAGGAGGAGAAGGGATAGAAATCGGACAAAAATTTGGCGGGATGGTGAATGCAAAAAACAGAAAAAGGAAGTTAGAAAAGCAGATAAAGACTGGAGAAAAGGAAAAAGGGATAGGGCGAAGCGTTGAATCGAGGCGTTAGTAGAAAGCGTTAAGCCAATGCGTAAAGACGTTAAGTTGAGGCGATAAGTTAAGGCGATTGGTTAAGACGATTAGTTAAGCCGTTGAGTTAAGGAAAATAATACCACCTTGATCAAAAAGTTTTAGGACTCGTCACCGTGTGGCGCTCTCGTTCGGCCGATTTCAATGCATCCTTTTTTGTTGTGTTGGTGGAAGTGTCATTGACGTTCTGTCAGATTTTCAGCTTAATAGCTTGACATTTGTTGAAGTGACGCCGTATTG
>JAUMHM010000049.1:453651-466379 GCA_032362435.1 Melikaiella ostensackeni
TTGAAGGGGACAATATCGATTATGATGAATAAACTTGTATTTTTGATTTTAAAAATGAAGTCCTAAAACTTTTTGATGAAGGTGGTATGTAAGAGTCAGGACGAGGTAATGAGTACAGGCGAGATGCACATGTAAAAAGGAAAAACACCAAAGGAATAAAAAAGAATGAGAGAGAAATGGCGCAACCGATGAATGGAGGAATGTAAAAACATGTAACCTATATGGTAGTATTCATTCTGTTTAATGTCCTAATCTAAATATTGTGTCCATATATATGGTTTTCAAAATACGAGTCTTCGAAATGAGGTATAATTTAAAAGTGAAATTCTCTCTTTTCATCAAAACTTTGACATCGTCATATTTTCATAAACCCCGTAAAATACTGCACTCGACCGAATCCTTTTTCACTACAAATGAAAGTGTAAATTTGTTTAAAAACAACGATTCGAGCACCATTACGAATTCAACCGTTGAATTGGTAAATATAATCGCGCGTAACTTGTGTAAATGAGGAAAAGCTTGGATAAAATTTTACATTCATATGCGCGTTTCAATCGCTTGAATAAATTACGCGAAAGCCAGCATGGCAAAAAAGAAGCCCCATTGCATAAATTTACCGTAAATTACAATTGAAAATTGAGAGAAAGAATTACAGTTTTCAACTCAACATATTTGATACTAAAAGTAGTTTAAATCAAATATTATTTTGATAAATATATTGCAAAATGTTGAATAAGAGTAATAATTAATAATTGATTGCATAGTATCTAGCTTTCGAGAAATGATCATACGTTTGGAATTAATTCAAAATTATTAATGCTAGGTGATCAAAGGGTCTTGATTATGTCAGAAGATCAGTATATGTTTCGCGTGGGTTAATGGTAGAGGTAAAGGGGTGTGTGCAAAGGTGGTCTTAATTTGGCGTCTGCTCATGACACTTGTAAATTAGTTCAACCCTCAGACCCTCGGATTTGGTTCGGAATCCCCTGAAGATGTCATATTACAGAATTCTGAAATTGACATCTCAAAAAACTTTTTTTTTTGTCTGTATAAAATCACGCACTCAGAAAAATGTTTGAATTATACAAATATTTGTTTGACCCTTCTATATCAAAGATAGAATTTGTTCAAATCAAATGAAATAATTTTGAATGAAGCAATGGTGTGTTTGCATCAAATAAATTTTGTTCGAATCAATCAAATATTTGTTTGATCCTATATCAAAGAAGGAATTTATGTCATTGAAACAAACATTTTTCTGAATGCGTTAATACCATTATACACGGTGATAAGTAAAGCACAACAAAATTACATCCCACTGTAATAATAAATCGACCAACGACGTTTTAATTAATCGAAAATTCGGGAAAAACTACCAGCGAATGAATATTGTATAGCAGAAAGTGCACCAATTGCGGATCAAAACTTCGTGCAACATTGGTTGCACATAACAAGCTAATATTATGAGAGCGAATGGGGTAAGTAAGGGCACGGGTGGAATATGTGAATTTGGGTAGCATTGCAGTGCGAGAGTCGAGAGCAATAAGCTGAGCAATCAATTTGCGAGTGAACCCGCGGTTAATTAAACGTATCTCTTCACTAGCCTTTTTATTAATGTTACCGATTTTTATGTTACCATATTTCTACTAATAATTCTATATAGCAATACATATAAAGATCACTGTACAGGCTCATTTGCCTCAATCACGCCATTGGTAAGCCTAATTTTTTCTTACTGAATACGTCAATCCTCCTTGGACACACTTTCCGGTTCCAAACTTACACAGAAAAAACATTGAATGTACCTATTTTTTCAAAAATAATTCATAATAATGGAGTTGGTAATACTGGAATGGAAAGAGTAGAACTTTATCCGCAAAACCGAACAAAAGAATCAATTCCTCCCTCAAATTAGAAATTTACTAGATAGATTGTGTATGATACAATATGAAACGATTGAATATATTGACAGCAAAGTTGTTACAGTAGAGAAAAATTCAGATTAGAGGACCGACAGAATAATCCGAAAATTAGAATTTCACTCTAGATATTCGTAAACCAGGAAAGCTCGCCATGTTCGAAAGCAAAGGGTTTAAACAGCTTTCCACTGCAATTCAGCGACCTCACTGAACTAAACGTGGAACATTTTGTTGGTTCTTATGCTTCACCATATGAGATGAACAAAATAACAGGACGAACTTTTCGCGTGGTGCTACCATTAGGCAAAATTCTTGAAAGGGAACTATTTTCGCTACAAATACGACCGCGGCTTATCTAATTAGCGCAGCCGTTGATATATTATAATTCACAGTACCCACTGTAGAATATCAAATCGTTGCATACCATCCTAGTTATTAATTTTAGATTAAAACGATTCACTCTTGTCGATCCAAAATTAATTTTTACAAAACTTCAAGCATATCTGCCGAGTGGCAGTTGTTTGTCAGTGAAAGTCATAGGTTAGTCATAACCGACGATTAGTTTAATTTTTAACTAAGTAACTGATTTTTCAAACAAAAGATGCATTTTCAACAAAATACATACATTTCCAACCAAATAAATGAATTTTCAACCAAAAAAGATGGATTCTCAATGAAAAATGTAATAGATGATATTTCAACCAAAAAAGATTTTCATTTTAAATCAAAAACAGTTCAATTCAACCAAAAAAGATGAACTTTCACCAAAACAGTTGAATTTTAAACCAGAAAGACAAATTTTTAACCAAAAATGGAATAGTTATATTTTCCATTAAAAAAATGAATTTTGAACCAAAAAAAAAAACGAATTTTTCAATGAAATAGTTCAATTTTCAACCAAAAAGATGAATTTTCAACCGATAAGAATTATTTTATTCCGAATTTCCAATTTCCAAATATAAATTTTCAACATAAAAATTCATTTTCTAAAAAACAGTTCCGAAAATATAAATTTTCGCCAAAAAAGTTTATTTTCTACAAAAATAGTTGAGTTTTCAGCCTAGAAAGACGAATTTTCAACAAAACAGTGGACTTTTCAACAAAAAAGAATTAATTTTCAACCATACAATGGTTGGATTTTCAACAAAAAGGTGAATTTTCAACAGAGAATATCAAGTTTCTACCCAAAAAGACGAACTTTCAACAAAATACATAAATTTTCAACCAAATGGTTGAATTCTCAACCGAATCGGATGAATTTTTACCCAGAAAGATTAATTTTCCAACAAAAAGAATAATTTTTGAACGAAAAAGAAGAATTTTCAACAAAATACATACATAAGTTTTCAACGAGAAGTGGAATAGATAAATTTTCGGTTGGAATAATTAATTTTCAACAAAAAGAAAAGAAAATTTTCAAAAAAGTGGTTCAATTTTCAACCAAATAGATGAATTTTTTGTGAAAATAATAGAATTTCAATCCCAAAAATTTTCAGTTGGAAAAATTAATTTTTAACAAAAATAAAAACGAATTTTTAACAAAGTGGTTCAATTTTCAACCAAGGAGATGAATTTTTAACTAAAATTATGTCTTCAACTGAAATATGATATGTGAACAAAAAAAGATTTTGCTTTTAAATGAAAAACAGTTGGATTCAATCAAAAAGAAGAATTGTCTACCAAATGAGATGAAATTTAAATTCAAAAAGACGAATCTTCAACAAAAGATTTGAATTTTCAACCAAGAAAGATTTTCCAGTCAAGTGAGAACAAAGATTTCAACCAAATTGTTGAATTTGTAAACGAAAAAGGTCAGTTTCCCAAAAAACAGTTAAATTTTCAACCAAAAATAATACTTTCTAAGATAATAGTGGATTTTCAACAAAGTAATTAAATTTTCAACCAAACATTAAAATTTTCAAACAAAAAAGATGAATTCTTAACCAAAAATATATTAGTGAACTTTTCAACCAGAGAGATGGATTTTCTACTAAAATGATAAATCTTTTACTGGAGTGGTTACATTTTTAGTAAAAAAAATATTAATTTTCGATTTAAAAAAACGAAAAAAGTGTTTGTATACTGTAGAATCACCTAACTTTGGACATTGGCCCAAACTTCGGAAACCCATTTTTTTTTGCTTTTACATAACCAAATGGTATAAAAGCAACAAAAACTTTGAAGACCAAAGTCAGAATTGACGTAGAAGCCAATTTTTTTCATCAATAAGTGTAAGTCCAAAAAAAGATGCCCAATGTATAGGTCAGTGTCCTAAGTTAGGTTATTCTACGGTACTTCTGAACATTTACAGCTTCCTTGAACCAACAAGGAATGTTTCAGAAAATGTTGAATTTTTTTTCACTTTCAAAATGTGTTTCTTCTTTAGATTTACGTACTTCGAGTATTCGTGAAAATTTATGATTTAACTGAAATTAATACCTCGGGAGCATGCTTTTATTTTATTTTCAACTGAAAATTGAATTATTTATCGCAATTTGTAGCCGAGCCTGTTCCAGTGGACATTTCTCTCCTCTTTTAATGGTGATTTCGATTTTATAGAATGTTTTTTCGCCCTTCTGGAAATTTCCATTTTGCTGGTTATCTAGTTCTGTACTGCCACCCTTGAAATATGTACTCAGCTTTGTTATAAGCAATTTGAGTTAACAAATAGAACATTTAGATGGTAAAGAAATTTTGTCCGAGAAAAAAGTGTAAAATTCTCGGTTTGTTATACAGTTAGTTTAAAGCAACAAACATGTAAAATAAACCAACTATTTGCCTTTTCTGTGCATGCACTTTTTGTGTAACTTTGTTCAAAAGAAATCTGCTCAAAAGTTACTGATATAGGTCAATCTATTAAAAGCTTGAAGCCTCTCTTCCTCTTTCTAATGAGTCGAGAAGATGGGTCGTCTATATCTATGATTGCAGGGCAATGCTTTTTGCTTGAGGAAAACTGTACTGTCACCGCTTAACTCGGGCAGAATAATAGGCCTCCAACAGAACGATCAAGGGGTTGAATGCGAACCGTAGGATCCCTTTTAGCCAATTAATTAACTGGCATTTACTGTGAAATTTAGAAACAAAAATTTATAGTAATCAGCCATTTTTTCTTTCAAGTAAAAATTTACTAAGGTGCCAGCCATGGCTCCAGTCTAGATGCTCTATCTCTTACATGGGCCATACGTAGAAGCTATACATGGCCCTCATGATTTTTGAAACCAGGAAAACCCGTGGCCCAGGGCAAAATATCCAGGGCAGTTTAATTATCACGTCCAGGAAGCTTCATCGAGGAACTAGCATAGTTTAGGATGTTGTGAAGAATATCCTGTATTCAGAAATAGATAGCTGAATAAAACTCTACAAGAAGTCTCCTAGGAATTGACAGCTGGGGTCACCAGTGTCTACTCCAAAATCAGTCTAGATGGTTGCCGTGCATTAGGTGTCGCACCAGGTGTTTAAAATAAAATTCTACAAGAAGCGTCTTAGGAACTGATTAACTAGGATCACCAAAATTGACTCCAAATTTAGTCTAGATGATTAGATGATTCCCGTACACCAGGTATCGCACCAGGTCTTTAAAATGAAATTCTACAGAAAGTCCCCCAGGAATTGATGACTGGTGTTACCAGTGTGAACTCCAAATTCAGTTGGGATGGTTTCCGTGCATCAGGTGTCGCACCAGGTGTTTAAAATAGAATTCTACAGAAAGCTTCTTAGGAATTGATCGTGTAGGTTCACAAAAGTTGACTCCAAATTCAGTCCGCATGATTCCCGTGCACTGGGTGCCGCACCAGGTATTCAAAATAAAATTCTATAGGAACTCTCTCAAGAACTGATAACTGGGGTCACCAGTATCAACTCAAAATTCAGTCAAGATGGTTCCCGTGCATCAGGTGTCGCACCAGGTGCTAAAAATAAAATTCTACATGAAGCCTCTTGAGAACTGATTAACTATGGTCACCAAAATTGACTCCAAATTCAGTCTAGATGGTTCCCGTGCATCAGGTGCATCAAGTGTTCTAAAAAACTGATATCTACGGTAACAAAAGTTGACTCCAAATTAAGTCTAGATGGTCCCTGTGCATCAGGTGACACACCAGGTCTTTGAAATAAGATTCTATAAGAAGTCTCCTAGGAATTGATATACAGGGTCACCAGCATTGATTCCTAGTCTAGACGGTGCCTGTGCATCAGTTGTCACACCCGGTTCGTAGAATAAAGATCTGCAAGAAGTTTCCTATGAATTAAAATCTAGAGTCACTAAACTCAACCCTGAGTTCATTCCAGATGGTCCTCGTATGTGGGTTGTTGTACGAGGTCATTAAGATAAAAATCTTTAGGAAGTATTATAAATTTTAGGTCAAATTTGGTCACCCTGGACATCAATTCCTAGGAGACTTCCTGTAGAATTTTATTATGAGGAAATGGTGCCAACACCTGATACACGAAGGTCGTCCTGTCGCGAATGAAGTGATCATATATTACCCTCATAGTGTAAAAATTATCCACAATTCCTCGAAGATTAGGTCGTTGCTGCCCTGGTGCGACGTCCGGAATCTACCGGGTACGACCTTCGTGATCAGCTTCCCATTTCTGAATACAAGATATTCTTGACAATATCCTAAGCTATGTTAGTTGCACAATAAAGCTTTCTGGACGTGATAATTAAACTGCCCCGGATATTCTGGCCTGAGCCATAGGTTCTTCTGGTTTCAAAAATCGCGAGGGCCATGTAAGGCTTCCATGGCAGGGCCAAATTTTAAAGCTCGGACAAGTTAAGGAAATTTCTAATTGGGTCGTTTCGGAGATTTATACTCTTGCAACAAGAATATCTCGCAATCTAAAACAATTTCGAAAATCCTTTAGAATGTGCATCACTTGCAACTACAGCCATTTGATTCAAGATGAATATTATTGTACAGTTGATTACAGTTTTCTTGCAACAGTCACTCAAGTGGGTGTATCGGATGGGGCAAGAAAGACCCCCATCATCTGACACTTGATTACACTTCTCACAAAATTTATTAATTCTATGAGACTATATAGTAGAAAATTTTTTAAGAGATTCTATAGATACGATGTGTAGATCTCATATATTTATTGTGCTTAAAAGTTGTTCTGTTTTCTCACTAAGTAATACTCTATTTGTATCGGATGGAAGGTATCGGATGGGACACAACTGTGCTAGTCCATATTCCAAGGATCAAAACTGTTGAGAAAATCAATTTTCTCATTTACATTTCCTAATAAAGCTCCTCTGTTACGAGATGAGTGTAGTTCATTTCATTACTTCATTAATTTTTTTCTGCGGTGTCAGGTGACAGTTACAAAATAATGGCTGTAATGAAGTTTCCAAGAAAATCAGGAAACCCTCTAAAACTGTGATTATTATCAAACTCAATTAATTCTAAAGCCAACATAGTGCAGTTAATTCTGAAATTTCAGACTACCACTCGAAACTCTGTTTCAAATATACCCATGAAAATTATGCTGCACGAAACCTCGCGCAACTCTGAAACGAGACCCTCGTTACCGTCGATCTCGCGAATGAATAACCCGGCCCTCGATTCGGGTAATATTGCGCCTACAGTAAACAGCAGTGCAATTTTAATGGCCATTCGCAATGCTCGACAGTGAATTACAGTCCCCTTTCTGCGCAGAGAATCCACGCGAATATGTAAACATAGCAACAATAAACAGTGATAGAACAACGCAAAACTCGCGCTAATGTTAGGCTCTCCTTTGCAACATACCATACTTCCACACCCACACCATGCGATCCTCTGACCAAGGATGGTATGCACAACTGTTAACCCATTTCCCGAGGGACAGTGGGCTGAGAGACGCCGAAAACTAGACAAAATTTAAGATTTCGTCCGAATTGTATAAAACTTGGTATAACAGGGTTTTTAAGGTCGTTGATTTCAATTTTGACGTGAAAAGTAACAAATTCAAAATGGCGGATCCAATATAGCAGATCCAGTATAGTGGAAAGAATTTCAAATTTTTTACAGATTGGCCTGAAATTTGGTACAAGAAGATTTTTGAGGTCGCTTATTTCGATCCTGACGTCAAAAGTTACAAATTCAAAATGTCGGACCCAGTATGGCAGCCAAAAATTTTAAATTTTTACAGATTTTCCTAAAAATTGGTACAAGGGAGTTCTTGAGGTCGCTAATTTCGATCTTAATGTCAACAGTTACAAAATCAAAAAGGCGGATCCAATATGTCGACCGAAATTTCCAAATGATTACAGATTTGCCTAAAACTTGTTACAAGGTGGTTTTTGAGGTTGCTTACTTAGACATTGACGTCAAAAGTTAAAAAATTCAAAATGGCGGATCCAATATGGCGGATCCGATATAGTAGCAAGAATTTCCAACTTTTAAAGGATTTGCCTAAAATTTGGTACAATGGGGTTTTTGAGGTCGCTTCTTTGGACTTTGACATCAAAAGTTACAAATTCAAAATGTCGGATTCAATATGGCGGCCAAAATTTCCAAATTTTAACAGATTTTCCTATAACTTGGTACAAGGGGGATATCAGGTCGCTTATTTCGACTTTGACGTCAAGAGTTACAAATTCAAAACGTCGGATCCAATATGGCGGCCGAAATTTTTTAATTTTACAGATTTCCATAGAACTTAGTACAAGGAAGCTTTTGAGGTCGCTTATTTCGACTTTGACGTCAAACGTTACAAATTCCAAATGGCAAATCCAATAGCGCAGCCAAAATTTAAAATTTTTTAGAAATTTGCGTGAAACTCGGTACAAGGGGGTTTTTGAGATCACTAGTTTCAATTTTGATGCCAAAAGTTATAAAATGAGAATCGCGGATCCAATATGGCAGATCCAATATAGCAGCCCAATTTTTCAAAGATTTGCCTCAGACTTGTCACAAGGGGGTTTTTGACTTATCTTATTTTGACTTCGACGTCAAAAGTTACAAACTTAAAATGGCGAATCCAATGTGGAGGCCGAAATTTTCAAGTTTTTACGGGGTTTTTGAGGTCGCTTACTTAGACATTGACGTCAAAAGTTATACATTCAAAATTTCGGATCCAATATGGTGGCCAAAATTCTAAAATTTCCACAAATTTGTCTAAAACCTCGTAAAAGGGGGTTTTTAAGGTCGCTTATTACGATTCTGACGCCGAAAGCTACAAATTCGAAATGGCGAATCCAATATGGGGACAAAATAATTTTTTTACAGATTTGCCCAAAACTTGGTATAAGGGGGTTTACAAGGTCGTTAATTTCGATTTTGACGTAAAAAGTTGAAAATTGAAAATGGCGCATCCAATATACTGGTCAGAATTTCCATACTTTTATAGATTTGCCTAAAATTTGGTACCAGGGGGTTTTCGAGCTCGCTTATTTCGACTTTGACGTCAAAAGTTACAAATTCAAAATGTTTGATCCAACATAGCGGCCAAAATTTCAAAATTTTTACAGATTTGCATAAAACTTGGTACAAAGGGGTTTTTGAGGTCGCTAAATTCGACTTTGCTGCCAAAAATTACAAATTAAAAATGGCGGATCTAATATGGCGGCGAAAATCTCCAAATTTCTATAAATTTGCCTAAAACTTGGTAAAGGGGAGTTTTCGGGATCGCTGATTAAGCATTTGACGTTAAAAGTTATTATTTCAAAAATTTTAGGATCCAGGATCTACTACGTGTAGGTTACAGTGCTATGTTAGAGCCCTCATTTCAGGGTGCTTGATTAGCTAGCGTCTCACAATTCAGGGTGCTTTTTGGAATGAGACTTCTGGTCTCTCATTAAGAATCTGCGTGCTATTCAAACTCTTCTTTCTTTATCAGTTGAAATTCGTCTAAGAGACAGTTTTGAACAAATCCACTTCTAATTTCAAAACATCGAAATTTTCTTTTTTTGCTCGAGATCGAAGCGAGATATAAAAAAAAATTTTAAGAGAAAAAGTCTTCGCTGGAAAAATTGCAACGAAAAGACCCCTTTAATAATTTTCAACTTCGACTTGTTTTTTTTCTTTTTTTTGAGAAACTTGATTTTTTGATTTTAAGAGATAAAAATTCGTTTTCCACTGTTTTATACGAGAAAATAAATTAGAACAGATGAGTATTTTTATTAGAATTGTCTGAAGATATTTTTTCATTTTAAAAATGTTTTCGGCTTATGATAGAACGTTTTGAGTGCAAAAAAACTTTTGGACATGAGTACATTCCTAGCTTTTCTACTTAAAATAATTATATCGAGAACAAAAAAAAAAGGAAGAAATTCCTAATGAAATCAAAAAATCAAATTTTTCAGAAAATGAAATGAATTGAGATTAAGAATTATTGAATGTGTCCTTTTGTTCAATTTCTTAAGAAACAATTTTGCATTCATAACATTTTTCTATACCTCGCTTCGTCTTCGAGAAAAAATGGAAGTTTCGATTTTTTGAAATTAAATATGGATTTTTTCAAAAAGGGCTCCATCAAAGATTTTTGTTTCTTATCAGAAAATCGTTGTAATATATCCCAGATACAAAGTCAAGAAAAATATTCTTGGTGTTCGCACCTTTGGGTTTTTGCGGTTCATCCAATGCGAGCTACGATCCTTGCACCGTGCATATGCGCGCTCAATTTCATTTGCTAATATCTTTTCCAGATGTCAAAGGTGTCAAGAGGTGGTTTAGAACCATAAAACTTTAGATAGAAGGTGGAACCTCGGGGAACTTTTGATAAACAAAATGTCTATATTGTAAATTTTCCAAATGCTTGAGCATTAAGTGAGGGAATTTGAAACCAAACTAAAATTCGTATTTCTTATTTACATCGTATTAATTAATGACTACTCGAATGAGAGAAAATTTTAACATTTGAATTTATAATCTTATGGATCTGGCCCAGGTCTGGCTTCATCTAGACCGTCTAGTCTGGAAGGACTGATTTGGCCCCGGTGTGTCGCTAGTCATGCCCAGGTCTGACTCCATCTCGACCGTCTAGACTGGAAGATCTGGTCTGGCCCAGGGCAGGCGCTGCTCAGCTATCCATAGAAAAAAGTTCTAAGTTCGGTCTGGGAAATCTAGTCTGGCCCAGGACTGGCGCTGATCAGCTATCCAAGAAAAAAAAATTTATTCGTTCGATCAGCAGATTTTTTGGAACATATTTCGAAAAAGTTATAGGTGGGCTGAAATGATAGAAAATAAAAAATTTTCACTATCAAAACAAGATTTTTATATCACATTGACATTCTGGCCTGGACCAGGTTTGGCGCTGATCAGCTAAATACACCTATGATGAAAAACTCTTTTTTTTCCAAGTCATTAAAAAAATTAAATTTCGTCCGAAGCAATTGATGGTTATTGCTCAATCGTTCCTAATCGGGTCAAATTAGTTTCTTTTATAAGGGAGTCCAGCTAGCGGCTGCCGGGTCTCCAACTAGTTGCGATCAGCAATTTACTAGCAGCTGACCAGCTAATAACTAGCGGCTGATCAGCCATTAACTCGTGGCTGACCCGCCAATAACTATCGGCTGATCAGCCAATAACTAGTGACTGACCAGCCAATAACTAGTGGCTGACTAGCCATTAACTAATTATTGACCCGCCAATAACTAGCGGTTGACTAGCCATTAACTAGTGACTGACCAGTCAGTAAATTACGACTGACAAACCTTTAACTAGTGGCTAACCAGCCAATAACTAGCGGTTAAACAGTCATTAACTAGTGGCTGACCAATCGTTAACTAGCAGCTGCCTAGCCATTAGGTAGTGGCTGACCAGCTATTAACTATTGACTAAACAGCCAATAACTAGTGGCTGACCAGCCAGTAGCTAACGGCTGACCAACCATTAAGTAGTGACTAACCAGCCAATAACTAGCGGCTGACCAGCCAGTAACTAAAGGCTGACCAGTCATTTACTAGTGGCTGACCAGCCAATAAGTAGCGTCTGACCAGCCATCAAGTAGTGACTAACCAGTCAGTAACTAACCGCTGACCAGCCCTCAACTAGTGGCTAACCAGCCAATAACCAGCAGTTGACCAGCCATTAACCAGTGACTAACCAGCCGATAACTATCAGCTGACTAGCAATTAACTAGTGGCTGACCAGTAAGTAACGAAAGGCTGACCAGTTATTTACTAGTGGCTGACTAGCCAACAGCTTGCGGATGGCTAGCCATTAGTTAGTGGCTGACCAGCCCTCAACTAGTGGCTAACCAGCCAATAATCAGCAGTTGGCCAGCCATTAAATAGTGACTAACCAGCCGATAACTAACAGCTGACTAGCAATTAACTAGTGGCTAAGCAGTCATTTACTAGTGGCTGACAAGCCAACAGCTAGCGGATGACTAGCCATTAGCTAGTGGCTGACCAGCTATTAACTATTGACTAAACGGTCAATAACTAGTGGCTGACCAACCATAAACTAGTGGATAATCAGCCAATAAGTAGCGGCTGATCAGCCAATAACTAGTGACTGACCAGCCAGTAACTAACAGCTGACCAGCCCTCTACTAGTGGCTAACCAGCCAATAATCAGCAGTTGGCCAGCCATTAACTAGTGACTAACCAGCCGATAACTATTAGCTGACTAGCAATTAACTAGTGGCTAACCAGTCATTTACTAGTGGCTGACAAGCCAACAGCTAGTGGATGACTAGCCATTACTTAGTGGCTGACCAGCTATTAACTATTGACTAAACAGTCAATAACTAGTGGCTGACCAGCCATAAACTAGTGGATAACCAGCCAATAAGTAGCGGTTGATCAGCCAATAACTAGTGACTGACCAGCCAGTAACTAACAGCTGACCAGCCCTCTACTAGTGGCTAACCAGCCAA
>JAUMHM010000049.1:471855-493046 GCA_032362435.1 Melikaiella ostensackeni
TAGATACATAATTTCCAATGTTTATATTTTGTGAATGTTGAACATTTGCACTCAACTATGATAATTTATTATTTTTGTTATTTTCCAATGTCTTTCACTTACAAAGTATTATGCAAATTTAACAGTTTCCCCTATATCATATATAATAATCAAGACCCAAATTCTAATCAGGACCCAACTAAAGCCCGGCTAAAATACAAGATTGGGGCCTAGCTTGGCTGATACTCAGTTGATTAAAATTATCCATATTTGGTATCAAAATTATAAGTAACATGGAAACATTGACATTTAATATATGTATCAAATGTCAATGTTCACCTTACAGCGGTCATCCACAAATTACGTAAGGTGTTTTTCCCAAATTTTCACCCCCCCCCCCCCCTCAAGCCATGTAAGATACAGTAAGATTTGCTCTGCCCCTCTACCAAAAAATCTTACCAAGATTTTATAAACTTAGGGAACGAGCATACATACAAATTCTGTTAATTAAATGAACGTAGAGCCTCCATGAAATTAGTTTTAGGCGAGAAAATTTCCAGTTTTCTAACATAATATTTTCGAATTATTCAAAATGAACTTTAATGTTTATTTACACTGTTATTCTTTCATCTATCAATTATCAAAATTTCTATTTATTTATCACAGGCTTCGTAGTCTTTCTCCTATTCCCCTTCTTTCCACTTTTTCACGTTTTCAACTTGAATGCGAACTGAATCAACAGAACCCAATAAGAAAACCGAATTATTTTTTCTTAAAAGTTAATTCTTTTTCATTGAAAATTCATCTGTTTTGGTTGAGTATTCAACTATTTGGTCGAAATTTGAACTAATTTGTTAAAAATTCATTCTCTTGGTTGCAGATTCATCATTTTAGTTGTGAGTTCTTTCCTCTGGTTGAAAATTTAGATATTTTGTTCCAATTTCGTTTTTCTTTTGACTGAAACTTTTTTTTAATCAAAAATTCAACTAGTTCAATTAAAATTTATGTATGTTGTTGACAATTCATTATTTTGGTATAAAATTAATCTTTTGGTTGAAAATTCATATATGTCATTAAAAATTGGGCTTTTTTAGTAGAAAACTGATGTTCTTGGTTGAAAATTCATCTTTTGTAGTTGGAAATTAAATTAACTGGTTTAAAATTCAATTATCTTCCTGAAAAATCACTCTTTTTCATTGCAAGTTATCTGTTTTAGCTGAAGATTCAACTATTTTGTTGAAAAGTCGTCTTTTTTGGTTGAAAAATCAACTACTTGGTTGAAGGTAGAACTACTTTGTTGAAAAATCTTTTCTTTTTGGTTAAAGATTTATAAATTAAGTTAAAAATTCATCTTTTTGGTTGAAATTTTTATTTAGCTGAAAATTCAACTATTTGGATGAAAATGTATGTATTTTGTTCAAAATTCATCTCTTTTGGTTGAAAGTGGAACTACCTTGTTCAAAATTCATTTTTTTGCCTGAAGATTCATTATTGAATTTGAAAATTTAACTATTTTATGAAAAATCTGTTTTCTTTTCTGGTTGAAAATGAATCTTCAAACGAAAAATTTAATTATTCTATTTTTGGTTGAAAATTGATTTTTTAAGTTAAAAATTCAACTATTTGATTAAAAATGCCTCAAGGAATACATTCTTATCATAAGATTCGTGCTCGATTTTTTGCGCTCACCGTTTATTATATATAAATAAATAGTTGAAAAGATGACTAAAAAATTATCTTAATGATTTACGATTTCTCTTATAAAGAAACATTTAATGGTAATTTGACTTGACTTTTTAAAAACACAGATTTTACTCTTCAGACTTTTTTTCTTATCTCGCGTCGTTTGGCTCAAAATTTTAATTTTCGATTTTTTAATGAAATTCAAAAATTTGTTATGACAATCTTGTAGGGCTTTCAAAAAGCAACATTTTTCTCCTCTTGACTTTTTTTCATATCGTGCACTGTTTGGCTTAAAATTTTCATTTTCGTTTCTTTTTTTGAATTTTGAAAATGCTATAACTCTCATAATTGTTTTTTATCGAAAAATGTCATGGAGATAAATTGTTCGAATTCTTGAGTACTACGAAAGGCTGCACATAGAATTATTAAATCTTGAAAAAAAAAATGGTCTCAAAAATTTTCAAAATGCTTTAACTTTTTGAATTTCCATCCAAAATATCTGGCTAACGAACTTGACCTTCAGTTTCTGACAATAAAAGGGTGTACTAAAGACCAATCTAATAGATACATTTTTCCAAAAGTTACAGTGCTCACAAACAGACATACATACAGACAGACATGCAGACAGACAGACAGACATACAGGCAGGCAGGCAGGCATACAGACAGACAGACATACAGACAGACAAACAAATTCGTAAAAACCTGCTTTTCGAGTTCAGGGGGTCTCAAAAAGTGGACATTTGACAAAAAGGGGGGAGGGGTGTGAAATTTTACACAAACCTAATACCTTCTCTGATGAGAATGTGAAAAAAACGCGACTGTCGATAGCTTAAATCTTGAAGTTGGGCTAGTAGATTTATTGATTCAGTAAAATGGATCACTTAAAAATTAAACGGAAAATCAATCAAGCTGCAGCACTTTTGATATCTTAGTTTGGTAAAAAAGCAAGTAAGAGTTTTCTTTGAAAAGTTTGCCTTTATTCGTCAACATAGTCTCCTTTGAGAGCTACACACTTAGTCCAGCGAGATTCCAATTTTTTCATCCTTTCAGAAAAGTAAGATTTCTCGAGATCTACAAAATATGCATTTACGACATCGACTACTTCCTCTTACGGACGAGAATCTTTCCCACTGAGCCAAGTCTTCAAGTTGGGGAATAGAAAGAACTAGGACAGAGCAGAATCTGGAGGACAGGGTGGATGAGGAATCAATTCGAAGCCCACTTCGTGTATTTTCGCTGTTGCGATTGCGGAGGCGTGAGCCGGTGCGTTGTCGTGACGGAACAGCATTTTTTTGTGCCCGAATTGTGGCCTTTTTTTGTAGATTGGCTTTCAAATGGTCCAATAATGATGCATAATATATTCCTGTTATAGTTTCACCCTTCTCCAAGTAATGGATGTGGATAATTTATTGATAATCCCAAAATACTGTGAAAGAGAGTCAGTAATCGCGGCACCCATCTTGTATACACCTTCTGAACCTGCAGTTTTTCGTGCAAGATGTTATAGACTCGTTCAGTGGAGATGCCTAGAGCCTCCTAAAATCTCACGCACCTTGATTCGGCGATCTTCCATAACCATATGATGAATTTTTTCCACCATATCCGATGTGGCGACGTCAATTGGGCGTCCGGAGCACGCTTCATCTTTAGTTGTGGTTTTGCCACGTATAAATTCGTTTATCCAAAAATAATCGGTTCTCAACGAAGGAGCAGATTCTGCGCGGCCGTCCAATTTTTACAATAAAAATGTCTTATCGCTGCACGTAACTCTTCTTTCTTCATTTTTTCGACAGCTACTAACATGCTCACTTCAAACGTATGCGGTTAGTGTGAAGCGTACTATTTCTTGGTCATATACCACGAAGTTCATTTTGGCACCATCTAGTAGGAAATTTACCTTATTTATCAAGCGAACCTCGTACTATGAAGTTTATTTAAACATTTTTAAAATAGAACTCTTATACGACGAAATAATTAGATTTTCTACTGAAAATATTAGAGGACCTCAAGCTTTTAAATTACTTTCCGATGTGAAAAGTGGATGGAAGGCGGAGGCTAGTGAACAGAGGTGGATTTTTATTTGCATAAGGACGATTCCACTCTTCTGCGTTTATTACCTTAAATTCACTCGCTAATGTCCCCACTCGAATAGAAAAGCAAAGCGAAAAGTACCAGCGTTTGTTTCTTTAATATAAAGGGTCACGCCATAAATTTACGATCTGCAATGTAGCAACTAATACATTTATCTCCTTTCTCGTTTATGCACAAAACTGGGGCGTTTATAAAGCACATAACTCAACCTGACATTGAATTTGTTCTACACTTTCAAGATAAATAAGTTATTCATGCTTAAAAGGCAAAGTATATATGAAAACCTGGTTAAAGGTATATAATTAATAACAATTTCTGAACATAAAATGTTTTTCTTTGAATATAAAGTTCCAAAAAAATTTCACGCCATTTGCCAAGGTAAAGTTACTTTTAGACCTTCAGGAATATCGACTTTTGAAATTGAATATGCTGGGAACAAATGTATTTCAATTGGAAACATTGGAAAGGATACGTGAAACTTTTAACAGAACTTTTGAAATATAAAGTTCAAACTCGAAAATGTTATTAACTTCAGAAAAATGATTTTTGCATCTATGTAATTCTATATGCTAATTAAAGCAGGAAAAGCTAAACGGTGCTAAGTCCAATTTTTGACGAAATTGAGTTTTATCCAGAAATCACTCTTTCTCGCTTTTTTACCCCTATTGCAGTGAAAACATTCATATTTTTGCAATTCTTTATCCTAAAACTTAGAATTTAATTATGTACGTTTGCAATAAAACAGCTAACTTTGTCGCTTGTCAGTAAGGGTCAACTTTAAACCGAATTCTTTCTAAAGTTGATCCTTATTTACAAGCGACAAAGTGGACTGTTTTAATACGAACGTATGTAAATGTATTCAATTAAAAAATGTCAAATAATTCAAACTAAATGAAAGGAGTATACTAAAGACAAATACAGTTTAAGTAAAGACAGATATCGGTCTTAATTGACCCAAAGTATATAATAATTACAAAAAAGATTCTTTACTTGAAATTAGGGTCTCTAATTATTTATTCTTATAATGATTAGGCTTTTTAAATAATGCGAAACCTAATACGGTTCGTCCTAGGCTGCCTCACTGGACTTGTCAGTAAGGCAATGTCAGCCAGCCCTGCCTTAGACATTTTAGAATATAATTCTACTAAAATCCATTGTATTACATTTTTCAATTTTCATAATTTTGGAGAAAATTTATATAATATAAGACATTTTTGCCACGAATAGGGGCCGAAACTTAATTCAATTGGTATAACATTTGTTTAAATTTAATTTTCAATTTAAATAAATTTTAAATAATAGCCAAGTAGGTAAAAATAGAATATATTAGGCGTTCTGGTCACGGATAGGGAATGGGACGTAAATTAAATGAACTGAAAAAATATCACCCTCTCACTCTTTCCTCCATCACTATTTTTTTGTAAATTGTTTCCTTCATTGAATATTGGAACGCGTTAAAAAATATAGTGATGGAGGAAGGGAGAGGGTGAGGTTTTTTCACTTTAATCAATTTACGTTCCGGCCCCTATCCGTGGCTAGAACGCCTGATGTTCTGTGTTTACCACTCAGATGATATTGAAAATTTGTTGAAATTGAAAATTAGTTTGAAAATTTTTATATAAATTAAATAAGTTTCGGCCACTATCCGTGGCCGGAATGTCTTATATAATATTAATTTCCTTCAAACTTATAGAAAATGAAGAATATGATGCAATAGATTTTGGGGAAAATAAATTCTACAACGTCTAAAGCAGGGCTGACTCACATTGACTTACTGATGAGTCCAACGAGTCAGCACAGGCCGAAACGTGTTAGGTTTCGTATTATTAAAGAAGTTTTTTCAATTCAAAATACCAGGAAAAAGTAAATGGTGCTAAGTACATCGCTATTTTCATTAGATTATTAAATGCACATGTAGAGCCACCTATTTTTTACACAATGGTTATTAAAATGATCCATACACCTGCATAAAAAACTCAACCAGTTGTAAATTATTCCTCTGGTAAGGTTTTTTGCCTCTCCTATAAAATTAGGTTGATTGGACTTATAGCATCGTTTAGCATTCCCTGCTTTAATTTTTGGAATATTATTCTATCTATAAAAAAAATAAATTTATGTAATGCTACATTCATTTTCCTTCAGTATCATTAGAATTTTGTAAGCTAACCTTTGCTCTCTCGCGTGTGACCTTTAACCTTCGATAAATGTGCCTTCCAGGCCTCAGAATCACTTCAGAGATCAAAAATAGTATCAATAGCGTCACAAATTTGAAAAAATAGTATCAAAATAGTGTCATAAAACTTTTCAAGTATGAAACTTATATGTAAATGGAAATAAAGAATAGAAGGAGATGTGGTGTGAACATGAACGTTGTCGTTTGTTTCTTGCTCAACCTTGTTGTTTATTCCTTCTCCATCTTTGTTACTTATTTCTTTTCCATCCTTGCTGTTTGTTCCTCTTTCAACCTTGCTGCTTATTCCTTCTATATTCTTGTTATTTGTTCCTTGTTCATCCTTGTAGTTTATCCCTTCTCTATCTTTGTTGTTTGTTCCTTCTTCATACTTGTTGTTCATTCCTTCTCCATCCTTGTTGATTGTTCCTTGTTAATCCATGTTGTTTATTCCTTCTCCACCCTTACTGTTTGTCCTTCTCCGTCCTTGTTGTTTGTTCCTTGTTCATCCTTGTCGTTTGTTCCTTTTTCATCCTTGTTTTATAATTTCTTGTTATTCTTGTTGTTTTTTCCTTGCTCATCCTTGTTGTTTATTCCTTCTCTATCCTTGTCATTTATTCCTTGTCTATCGTTGTTGTTTGTTCCTTGTTTATCCTTTTTGTCTATTCCTTTTCTATCCTTGTTATTTGTTTCTTGTTTATCTTTGTTGTTTATTCCTTCTCCATCCTCATCGATTATTCCTTGTTATTCCTGGCTGTTTATTCCTTGTCAATTGTTGTTTTTTATTCCTTTACCATCCTTGTTGTTTGTTCCTTGTTAACCTTCGTTGTTTGCTCCTTGTTTGTCCTCGTTCCTTGCTCCTTGTTCATCACTTTTGTTTACTCCTTATCCATGCTTGTTATTTGTCCCTTGTTTATCCTTGTTGTTTGTTCCTTGTTCATCCTTGATGCATATACCTTTTCTATTCTTGTCGTTCATTCCCTGTCCATCGTTGTTGTTTGTTCCTTGTTTATTCTTGTTGTTTATTCCTTCGCTACCTTTGTTGTTTGTTCCTTCTCGATACTTGATGTTAATTCCTCCCCCATCCTTGTTGATTGATCCTTGTTAATCCTTGTTGTTTATTCCTTCATCCTTCATCCTTGTCGTTTGTTCCTTTTTGATCCTTGCTGTTAATTTATTCTCCATTCTTGTTGTTTATTCCTTGTCCACCCTTGTTGTTTGCTTCTTGCTCATCCTTGCTGCTTATTCCATCTCTAACCTTGTCGTGTATTCCCTGTGCCTCGTTGTTGTTTGTTCCCTGTTCATCCTTGTCGTTTGTTCATTGTTCATCCTTTTTGTTTATTTCTTCCTCATCCTTGTTGTTCATTCCTTCCCCATCCTTGTTGTTTATTCCTTGTCGAACCTTGTTGTTTTTTTCCTTGTTCATCCTAGTTGTTTATTCCCTTTATTTATCCTTGTTATTCGTTTCTTGTTCATCCTTGTTGTTTATTTCTTCTCCATACTTTTTGATTATTCCTTGTCCACTCTTGTTGTTTATTCCTTGTTCATCTTTGTTGTTTATTCCTCTTCCATCCTTATTGCTTTTTCCTTGTCCATCCTTGTTTTATATTCCTTGCCCATCCTTGTTGTTTGTTCCTTGTTAATCCTTTTTGTTTATTTCTTTTTCATTCTTGTTATTTGTTCCTTGTTCATCCTTGTTGTAACAAACAAGATTTAGTTTTGATTATAATTTTACTTGGAGGGAGTTCCAAGGACGGCCTCAGGGCAAAAGAAAGGCACTTGATCTCGCAAGAGATCAAGAGATTTAAAAATTACTTGGAGAAAAACCAAGGACGGCCAAAAAGGCAACGAAAGGTACTCGGTTGCAGATGACCAACCGTGAGATAAAGGACACTTATCAGGAAATATCTGATAAGGAAGTATGAAGAACACGACCACAAATAATGGTCTCGAAAAAGCGTTAATATATATATGACCGAAATCCTTTGTGTATTTTCATTGATTGTCTAGTTACTTTACTTTCGCTTTCCTTTTCTTTGGTTTTCTCTGTCTTTCAGTTGCCTTGTGACCCTGGCCTTGAGCAGGTACAAGGGAATTTCCCACGCCAAGGTTTCTTCATCACGAGCCCAATTCCACCTGAACAAAGGAAGTGAAAGTGGAGAGCTTGGTGGGGGAACTCAAGTAGAGGCCAAGTTGCCCGGCTGGTGGCACTCTCTTCTTGGAATTTAATGCGATGATACAAGACGTATTTTTCGTTATTTTTGAAAGTGATCGTCGGAATCCTTTCAATTGTTTCGAACGTTCAAGTACCATCGGCGTTATCTAAATGTGCTGTTCAATCAAATTGGCTACAAGTTTATTCCTTGTTAATCCTTATTGTTTATTCCTTCTCCACCCTTGCTGTTTGTTCCTTCTTTATCCTTGTTGTTTATTCCTTCTCCATACTTGTTGATTATTCCTTGTCCACCCTTGTTGTTTATTCCTTGTTCATCCTTGTTGTTTATTCCTTTTCCATCCTTATTCTTTTTTCCTTGTTCATCCTCGTTTTATATTCCTTGACCATCCTTGCTGTTTGTTCCTTGTTGATCTTTTTTGTTTATTTCTTTTTCATTCTTGTTATTTGTTCCTTGTTCATCCTTGTTGTTCATTCCTTCTCTATTTTTGTTGTCGGTTCCTTCTCCATCCATTTGTTTGTTTCTTGTTCATCCTTGTCGTTAAATTTCTTGGAAAATTCCTTTTTCTTTTTGTAACATCCGAAAAGTTTCTTTTTCAGTTTATTTGGTACGTTGTCATTGGCAAATTTTCTTTTCCTTTTTCTCGTCTTTTTTTCAGACAGAAGATTTAGGTTCAGCAACATGCGAAGATTTTGGCATTTTTTTCAACGGACCATGTAACCAACTACTTTTCTTCTCTTCGATTAAATTTCTTTATGTAAATTATGAATGTCTATATCTTAGATCTGTTGTTGCCTTTTTAATTTCACAGCAGCAGCATCCATATCATTTGCCATACGAGCACCTGTAAAATCCTCCCGATTTAAAGCTCCTTCTAACTCTTTCTTAGCCTTTTCTATCTTACAATTGGAACTCTTCTCTTTTAAAATTGTTTCCTGCTAAACAGTTTTAAATTTCTGTTCAAGCTCATTAACCTTATTATTTTCCACTTCAAACTTCTTCAAATTGTGAGAAAGTAGTATCTCTAGTGTCATTTTCTTCAAAATAGTAGCAAAATGGTGTCATCACTCAAAAAAAATGTCTAATAGTGTCAATAGTGTGGTGAGTCCAAGGCCTGCTCCTCACAACTAATATCTGTTCAGGGGTCAGATGTCAAAGAATGAAACCTTTCACCCCTGACTATTGATGCTCTTCAACAAGTGAAGGATGCTTCTATTTCTCATTTTTGAAAGCATTTAAATGAGTGGTTGGGTGCAAGAACAGCCTACTTGCATTTTTATAAGTCACTTGTTTTTCGCTTGTAATCCATGAAGTTACGTGCAAAACAAATGAAAACCAAGGGGCTTCTGAAAATGCAAGTAAGCTGTTCTTGCACCCTACCGCTCAATTACATACCCATATAATTTGAATTTGCGCAAAAAGTAAAGAAAAAATGAGGAACCAATTGAAGGAAAAAGAGTTTCAGTTCAAAGAAGAAAATTCAAACCACTGTTTGACAATAGAAAGAGACCTACATTGAGGCGAAACATAGAAAGAGGCTTCGTCGAAAGCTCTTCCACAAGTTCCATTTACGATTATTCCGCGTTCCTTCCACGATGAGATCTAGAGCAACGGTTCTTTGGCTGTCGTTCGAAAGACGGTTATGCCTCTCTTAAAATCTGGATATCGTCGAGCGACACTCGCTCGAGGAAAATTGCATTCGGAACCGAATTCTAGTGAGAAAAACGAAAGAGACTGAATGAAAGACTGAAATCGAGAAAGGGGTGAAAATGAAGGAAAAAGAGATATATCGCGAAGGGTATACCGAAAACCGGAAAAAGGGGACGAAAAGCGAGAAAAGAAGTAGCTGTTCACTCGATTGACCAACCGAATTATGTTTCGTATTTCGGATTCCCTCATACCATTTTCCTTCTTTTCTCATTAAATTATCCTTTTTCTCATTCTCTACTTTCAAGCTTATTTCGTTTCACTTCCTTCTACACCGGTATAACGTGAAACGCGAAGCTCGTTTTGTTCTTTTAGACCAAGTTTAAATTCCAACGAAATGGAGATTCAATCCACGAGATGCGTGAAATCCAATGCCATAATGGAATTTCAATTATTACTACGTATCTGTTTCACTATTTCACGGTTCGTTCAAAAATACTTCGTATTTTCAGGAATGATCGGCACTGAACTTTTAATACCAGAATTATCTAGAATTTTCCACCTAATCCCGTGGAGAAATCTTGATGTGGGCCTAGTAAGGTTCTGACCAGTTTGCTCTGCTTCTGGTGTGGCCCTGATTCCGTGAACTGACATGGGTCACGCATGGCTTGTAACGTTTTTGCAGATGATCACCCTGCTTGGGGAAAACCTGTCAGGGCCCTCCCAGATTTTTCAAAGATTGCCCTTATTTTTGAAATTATGATAATTGTACAGAATCACAATAAGCCCAGGGGTACCAAATCATTGCATATCATTCTGATTATCAACTTCAGATCAAAATGACCCACTCTTGCGGATCCAAAGTTATTTTTTACACAACTTCATGCATATCTGTCGAGGGGCAGTTATTATACTTTTTGTTGAAAGTCGTAGATTAGTCATGACCGACGATTTAGTTCAACTTTTAACCAAGTAGTTAAATTTTAAACCAGAAAGATGAATTTTCAACAAAGAAAATCAATTTTCTACCAAGAAGACAAATTTTCAACGAAATACATCAATTTTCAATCAAATAGTTGAATTTTTAACTAAAGAAGATCAATTTTAATCCAGAAATAGAATAGTTAAATTTTTGGTAGAAGAATTAATTCTCAACAAAAAAAAAACAATAAATTTTCAACAAAATAGTTGAATGTTCAATTGATAAGATGAATTTTCAACCAAAATAATGAATCTCCAACAACTAAAAAAAATTTAATAAAGGAGTACAACTTTTAACCAAGTAGTTGAATTTTCAACAGAAAAATATTAACTGCCAACGAAAAATGTCACAGCTGACATTTCAAACAAAAAATATGAATTTTCAACAAAATAATCGAATCATCAACCAAAACAGATTAATTTTGAACCAAACGGTGGCATTAACAAAAAATAAAAATTCTATGAAAAGAGATAAATTTTAAAACTGAAAATGTGAATTTTTGTAACAGAGTTGATTTTTCAACCGAGAAATATTTTTCAGTGAGAAAAAAAATTTAGCAAAATTGTTGAACTTTTTGAAGCCAAAAAAACGAATTTTCAAAAAAACAGTATTCTTTCCACTGAAAAGAATGAACTTTGAAACAAAAATAGTTGGATTTTCAATTAAAAAAATTAATTTTGAACCAAGAAGTTTGAATTTCTACCGAAAAGAAAACGAGTTATCAACAAAATACATGAATTTTAAACCAAATAGGTAAATTTTCAACTAAAAAAGATAAATTTTCAACCAAAAAGATGAGTCTACAACCAAAATGAAATGAATTATGAACAAAGAAGTTCAATTTTCAGCCAAGTAGTTGAATTTTCGACCAAAAAAGATGGCTCTTAGCGAAAAATGTAATAGCTGATATTTGAACCAAAAAGATTTTAATTTTTAATTGAAAAAACCAGTTAGGTTCAACCAAAAAGGACGAATTTCAAAAAAGGAGTCATGTTCTCAACCAAAACGGATAAATTTTACCCAAAAGGGTTAATTTTCAAACAAGAAGAATTATTTTTTACCAAATGAAGGAATTTTCAACAAAATATTACATTTACAACTGAAAAGATAAACTTTTAACTAAAATGATCAATTTTCAGAAGAAAGAAAAACAAATTTTGAAAAGAGTAGTTCAATTTACAACCATAAAGATGAATTTTCAACTAAAATGGTAAATCTTCAACTACAAAAATGAATTTTTAGCAAAATAGTTCAACTTTTAACCAAACAGTTGAATTTTCAAAAAAATATTCAACCCAAGGTAGAATAGTTAAATTTTCGATCAAAAAAATTAATTTCCAACAAAAAAAACGAGCGAATCTTGAACTGGAAAAGATGAATTATAAACAAAAAAAATATTTTAACCAAAAAAGGTTGTGACTGTCAATGAAAAATGATTTAATTCAATTTAAAAAGTCAAACTTTCAGCAAAATACTTGAATCTTGAACCAAAACAGATTAATTTATAACCAAAAAGGATGACTTTTTAGCAAAATGATGAAATTTTCAACCAAATAATAAAATTTTTAACAAGAAAAATAAATTCTTAACAAAAAATACAATTGTAGACTTTGCAACCAAAGATCATTAAAGAATTTACGTTCAAGCAAAAGTAGTTGGATTTTCTTGGGTTTTATTTATTCTGTTCGAATTCAAGTGAAAAAACGAGGTAAAGACGAAATTTCATCTAAAAAAGATAAATTTTCCATCAAAAATGGAATAGATGAATTTTCAGTTTAAAAAACTGCCACTTGCAGATGACGAAAACCCGATGTTAAAATCTGTGTTAAGAGTTCTTCTAAATCATACATGCATACACACACACACACACACACACACACACATCGTATGATACTTGAAAGTTAGGATGCGCTTCCATATACTCATCATGCAGCATGTAACTTTCCAATGAAATCTTTAAGTTTTTTTCGCTTTTCTGAAAAGTTACATGATCGCGTATTTCCACCCCTTTTTTCTTTACACAGAAAAAAACAAGGGGTTCTATGATGTTGCAGCTCTGCTGAAAAACTGGTTTCTCTGGAATCTGTTAAAATTAGGCGTTAATCAGAAGTGGTTCTTTCAGAAACAGTTGATAATGAAGTTGGGCGTAAAGGCTCTTTCACACCCCATATTTCCGCAAATACCACCGGGATCAAAATCCCGGGTTATTTTCAGCGGGAAATGAATTCTCTTATAAAAAAATCACTGAATCTCCTTCAAAACTCACAAATTCCAATAATTTGAGGTTGTACTGGGTGTTTTTGGCAGGATAGAATAACTGCTAAGTCCCTTTAAAACCTCAGAAGTCCCATTATTTTGATATAATGTTGGATGTTTTCTGGGGAAATGGATTATTTCACAGAAAAATCACTAAGTTCCTTTGGAACTTACAAGTTCCATATTCTGAATATATGTTGGGTGTTTTCAACGGAAAATGGATTCTTTTATAGAAAAATCACTAAGTCCGTTTAAAACCTCACGAGTTCCATTATTTTGAGGTTACGTTGGAAGTTTTCTGCAGGAAATGGATTCCTTGATAGAAATATTACTGAGTCTCTCTGAAAACTCACATCGTATTTTGCTTCTCTTCTTCTTCCAGTTATTAAAAAATATATAAAATACCGTTTTATATTTTTTGAGCAATTCAAGGAAGAGCAAAAGAATAAATATTTGAAATAGAACCCCGAAATCACTAATGCATTTAATTTGGAAATAGACACCATCTTTTCCCGTCGAAATAATGTTTTCGCGAAATAATATCATTTTCCGCGAAAATATGCAAACATAACCTAGAAATTAGCAAAGCATTTCGCAAAAAAAAATTTCGCATTATCAAACATTTTTAACAAGACCTGACCATTTTTGCGAAATAATATAATAATCCCGCTGAAGTATACAACCATAACCTTGAAATTAGCATATCTATTTTGTGTATCTTTTACAACTTCTACTGCAGCTCCCTCTGTGACAAACGTTTTTAAAATAAGTTACCGTCATTTTCACTTTTACGAATGCGAGTTCTTATCTTATATGTTCGTAATTCTGTCTTTATAGAGTTTAAAGTGGGATTCACTTTTGAATTTCATGCCCCACGCGACACAAAGCCGAATTATGGATTGGTACACTATAGTGTACAGGAGTGCTCCACCGCCATTTTAACCGCCATTTTCGTACCTTCTAATTTAGCGCTAAGTTCAAGCTGTAGGCTTCGACAGTTAAATTCGGTTAAATTCTAACCCACCACTAACTGCCAAGTATAATAATTAATAAATATTTATAAATTAAAAATGGTCTATTGCAGTGCACCAACATGCAATCACAATCACAATTTGTTTTTAAATCAAAATTTGAATTGTGCGCCAAGCACAGTGGTATGAACATGGCGTCCGAGCACTCCTGTATAATCTAGTGCCTTAGGTCAAATGTTTCCAAGACAATAATTCACGCTCGTAAATGTGCTTTTATGTTTACAACATACATCAATTAAACTAAAAAAGATGTTTGCAGAAAAGTCCTTAATTCATTTCAAATCACAGAAAATCTTGACAACTTGAGTTTATTCACCCAATATCTTCGTTATCCATTACAAATACATTATGACCTCAAAAGTCTTTTATTAGATTATAATAACTGTCAAGAGGAAAGTAACTTCTCTGAAACCTGTTTCTTCTCGTGCCAATCTGTCAACAAAAGTGGTTCTTTCGGACGACATAATTTGATTCCTCTGGACACATTTTTGAAAACGGTGAATTTTACATCACATTAATTCTGTTTTGTTGCATCTCCATTGGAACCCAAGAATTGATTTTATTTAACACTCTAGTTTTTTTCTGTGTAGAAATTCCATCTTTCACCAAAGTTTTACCAATATGACGGACACGTCTCATTTTTAAATCGAAAACTCGAGCAAAGAATTTTTGACAAACTTGTACAACGTCGCCATTGATTTGTTTCGGAAAATAACTTAGAGTTATTGAACGCTTCCTCCATGAATTATCAATCCTTGGAAGTTTTCTAATTGGTTGTTCTACTGCTAACATGTGACAAAGTTGTATATCTTGGGCCACTTCTATTGGTTTTGCGAAGAAAATTGCCCCGAGTCTTGTGACGTCCGAAAATTTTATTCTATTACAGCAGAAAGTCTAAGTGCCATGACTGCATGGTCGACTGCACTTTTTCAGATTTGGATCAGGATCAGAGTACGTGATTTTAAAAAATATGCAATGTAATTCTTTTATACTTATAATTTACTCAGTAAATAAGAGTAAAAGAAAAGTGATATAAACATCAAACGGTATTTCAATAATTCATTATATTCACTAAAATGAAAATATTAATTTGAAAAAAATAAGTTTACCTCTTCGGTCTTTCGGCTTCTTTTTTCCTTACACTCTAGATCCGTATTTTGGATCCATTATTACTTGTTTTCACCATTTCATTCATTATTGTAAGATATAACCTCTTTATACAATAATGCTTTTTACAGCTTGAATATTAATGAAATAGCTTAAAACAATTAAACATGCAGTGAAAGAAAATATCAGAAATTGAATTTGAGAGCACTTTTAGAAATTTCTAGGTCAGCTTAGGAGTCTGGCCTAAAAAAGTATCTCTAGTATAACTTAGACATGGGGCGAGCCTCGCCAAAACTCCACAAACGAAATTTTTAATATCATTCATGTCTAGATGTCATCCAATCATTTTTTAGTCGATTCATCGAGAGTACATTTGTAAATATTAAAAGATACCCCTATTTTATAGCCCCACTAATGCACGATTATAATTTAACATCTTTCATTCAAAATAAAAATACTAGTCAGGCTTTGTCAGCGTCCCGTTTTGAATGGGGCTAAGTAGAACAATTTCTACGAGGGATCTTTTCTTCACGCACACCATCTCCTCGATTTGTTACACCACTATTGATGACATAACAAATTTTCTAGAGCACAAGTACGTATTTATTTGGATCGGTGTCACGGGACAGGAAGTAACGACTCTGAATTCTCGTAAAAACATGGCCCTGTAAAAGAGCCGTAAACCTACAGGGGACTCTACCGGTCCATGTATCATCGATAAAACATAAATGTTTGCCGCATCATGCCCTAAGAAAGAAATGGTCAGTCCATTTTATTCCATTGCGAACAAAGGATTGGCTTTTATGAAGTCATACAAAATTTTCACTACAGGGCGGTAATGATTCAATCTGGATAGTTCTCCAATAAATTGCATATTTTCAAACACATTTTTCATCGATTCAACTTTCTCGAACATTAACTCTGTCGAGAAATTTTTGTTTTAAGATTGAATTAAATTATATTTTTACTCCATGTATACTCTTTTCAGGTTTTTACATATCTTAAATCCCCCCTTCCACAGAAGATCATCCGACATTAAGACTTTTAGCTCAAATCCATTCCCAAAACCCCCAATTGGCCCAAATCATAGAAAAAATACATATATAAAATGTGTTGCAGACAAATTTCAGAACAATTAAACATCGAACGTATTTCAGCGAAAGCTTCGTTGAGGTTAGGAGAATGATTCTGACATTATCTACTACGTCACGTTATCAGCTGTGCCAAATAAAACATAAGTCAGCAAATTGAAGTAGAATATAGAATCGGTAACTAAAAACTTAGACTATTGTAAACGAACTAAATTTCATTTCACACCACTTGGTAAAAAGCAACTGACACACGTAGAATCACCATTTAGCTCCAGTTTAATTAACTCAAACGATGGTAGATAGCGCTGATGTCGTAACTCTCGCTGCTTTTCAAATAAAAACGAGACATTGTAAGACGGAAGATTACCGAGGCAAGGATAAAAACGCGAATTTATCTTCGTTTCATATCAAGTTTAACCAGCAAGGTTAATTTTTGTTGCGGCGAATCGTTCATCTGGAATCAATGTAAACTTCATCTTTTGTTTTTTCTGTGCTCTCATAATAAGCCTCCAAGAAATACCTAACGTGCTCAATCCTGAGGGGGTTTTTCAATGTCTAAAGTCCTCTGCTGTCTGCAGCCGGATTTTTAATAGAAGCGCACGCATTCGCCTGAAAATTTGGTCAGGGGAAGAGAAAACTGCAGAAAACCAAACCTTCCGAGCGTAGCAGGTTACCGACAGACGAGTTTGGATGTAGGTAGACATTCGATAGCATCGAATGCCCACATCCATGTTCGGCGTCAAACCTGCCGGTCGATGTTAGTTAAACTCAGTGAAAACACGATTAAGCGAGAATCCTGAAACGGCCCCCCATCCAAGCGCTAACCGCGCCCACCTGTACTTAACATTCAAGATCTCGACGAGTCGAGAATCATCACCCAGCTACAGCCGTCGGTTGAGAAAGTTTTTTTTTATAACCATTCATAATTTAACTCAATATTGTTCAATTTGAAATTCGACACCTCCAAAACTAGACAGTTCTAAGTTTAGGATAAAAATATCTTTGGGGTTCACGGTGATTAACATCGGAAAATCCTACAAATGGCGAAATACTGGACAATAAAGTCTATACGTGAGTTTAAGTGGAGCAAATTTTCATGAATGGAAATGATATATCATTGAAGGAAGAAGAGTGCAATTATTGTGAGAAGATGTGCATGAATTATTCTCCTCAGTTCCAGTCGATGTTATTATCCGAATCCCAATTACTTCGCTTCATGATCAGGACCGAACAGATATTGGATATGTATCCAGACCAGACTCAGCTTCTGTGGTCAACCACGTAATTATAACAGGACTCGATTATAGGAACCTTCAAGTTCGCTTGTGTCATCCTTGTATTATCCGATATCTAATAATGCTCCACAGAAGCACTCAAGGGAACAAGAAAATTGGTATAAAAGGTATAAGCGGTATAAAAGGCATTAAAGTTACAAGAGAAATATTTCTAACAATAGACGATTTGAAAAAAAAAAAACAAAGTGGCGAGTGGCTATTCAGGCTTAAAACGAATACCGTACATTAAAATTTTTAAATTCAAACCTTTAAGAGTAAACTGTTTATAATTTGAAGTATTCAACAAAGAATTAACAAATGAGCGAATCTAATGCGGAGCAATTATTTTGAAGCGATTGAAATTGAAAATTAAATATTCAGAATACAACAGTTCAGTATGGTAAATGCAAAATGAATTTTCATTTAATTATTTTGTTAAGATCTTCAATTGGAAATAATAGGTACAATTTTAAGCAATTTTTTAAAGCCAGGCTCCTTTCAATGCTTTTTAAATTCAAAATTGCTCAAATTGAATATTTCTATATCAAGTATTTCTATATAAATAAAATTGTATAATCTTTAAGGATTCAATTAAATTATTATGCGATTTCAAAAGCTACAAGGGGAGAGAAGGGTACGTTGGCGCAACTAAAAGAAAAAGTTAATTTAGAATAAAAATATGCAAATGTAAATAAAGGAGAAATATGCTTTAGGTAACTTGATGCTTGGATTTTTAAATAAAAAATACATAAAATAGTTTAATGTTAGGTTTTCTGAAGTACTGCACCTGCATCATGTTACCCTCAACTTCGACTGATTTGACGCACCACTTTTATTGTTTGGTATTGCAGTATATTAATAATTATTTGAATTACATAAATTGAATTTAAATTGCATAGCTCACCCGTAATAAGTTATTTTACTTTCAAATCAACTTAGAAGTAACACATGTAGGTGATAACCAACTCAAACCAGCACATAACCTGACATCCGATTTGCACTATTTTTTCACTGTTTTTCGTAAGCCTAACTATTATAGTTTTTTGCAAATGAGGGTGCGCTAATTTAGCTTCCGCGTCAACTTACCCTCCTCTCACCTGTCCCAATTCATGAAGTATCAGACTGAAATTATTACATTTTTAGCGTCTTCAATTTAAAATTACTTAACTGAAGGATGGCAGTACAAAACTAGATATCTAATGATTATATCGAAAATGGGTTTATTACCTATCCCGGAAGCAAATTTTTATTTTTGTAAAAAATTGAAGATATGATTTTTAATCGCTGTCCAAAGCAGATTTTGAAAACCCATGAAATTTTAATCGGAAAATTCTCGGTCCATTTTTTCGGAATTTGCCAACTTTTTTCACATCAAACTATGTTCATCCGTATTGACAAACACATTATCTCGGGAACATGATTTTATTTCATTTTTTTAAAACTGAAAATTCAATTTTTCATTACAATCCGTAGCCGAGCCTGCTCCAATTTCAGGTTAGTGTCACTTTCAGATTGTCAAATTCGTGGATGTGACAAGCCTACAACGGTCAAGTCTTCCCCCGCCAGGTCGGGTCTCTCCGGGCATCTCTTCCCCGAATTGAAAGACTTATTGGGGCATGTCATCCCCACATCAATGTCAAAGTCTTCCCCGGGCACTTTTTCTATAGTGAAATAATAAAATCATGACACGAGGCATGGTCGGGCAAGGCTTCCCCAGGCAGGTCTTCCCCGGGCATCACTTCTCCAGCGAAATATTAAGACCAAGACGCAAAGGCATCAATAGGCAAGTTTTCCCCATGCAGATCTTCTCCTGGCACCACTTCCCCAACCAAATATTAAGACCAAGATGCAGAGGCATCGGCGAGCAAGCCTTCCCCGGCCATCACTTCCCCAGAAAAATATTAAGACCATGACACAGTGGCGTCAACGGCCAAGCCTTCCCCGGGGTAGGTCCTCCTCGAGCATCACATCTCTCAGACAATATTAAGACCATGAAACAGTGGCTTCGATGGGCAAGGCTTGCCCCAGACAGGTCTTCCCCGAGCATCACTTCCCCAGCGAAATATTAAGACCAAGCCGTAAGGCATCGATGAGCAAGCTTTTCCCAGGCAGATCTTCTCCTGGCACCACTTTCCCAACTGAATATTAAGACCATGACACAGTGGCATCGACGGGCAAGCCGGAGAAGACCTACAGGAGAAGGCTTGGCCGTTAAGGCCACTGTGTCATGGTCTTAATATTGTCTAAAAGATGTGTTGCTCGGGGAAGGTCTGTCCTGGGAACGCTTGCCCGTCGAGTCCACTGTGTCATGGTCCAAATATTGTCTAAAGGATGTGATGCTTGGGGAACATCTGTCCTGGGAAGGCTTGCCCGTCGTTGGAACTATATCGGGGTCTTAATGTATCCTGGGTGAAATGATGCCCGGGGAAGGCTTGCCTGTCGATGCCACTGTGTCAGTGGCATCGACACTGAGTGTGTCTTAATATTTCCTGGGGAAGTAATTCCCAGGGAAGACCTGCCCGAGGAAGGCTTTCTCGTCGAGTCCACTGTGTCATGTTCCTAGTATTGTCTGAAGGATGTGATGCTCGGGGAAGACCTGCTCGGGGAAGACTTACCCTCCATGGCACTGTGTTATGGTCTTGATATTTCGCTGGGGAAGTGATGCCCGGAAAAGACCTGCTCGGGGAAAGTTTTCCCATCAATGAGGTAAGAGATGCCAGGAAAAACCTTGCAAATGCGGGAAGTGATACACGGTAACGAATCTATCTTTGGGGTAGAGATACTCGGTAAAAAATTCATTTAGAGGGAAAGACTTGCCCGTTGTAGGTTTGTCTTAACCCCATCAAATTCCACATCTATTTTCTTGAAAATGGTAACTTTTTTTAATCATACATATCTGGCCCTAATTCAGCACCACTTCAGCTCTGGAGTGGGAGTTTGTTTCATCTTTAAATGATGACTTCGATTTTACAGAATGTTTTTTCGCTCCTTTGAAAAATCCCTATTTTGTTGGTTATTTAGTTCCGTACTGCCACTCTTCAACTATGAACCATTTCAATTGGAAACTGTATACCATGTTTAACATTTGAATTATTAGTTGTCCAATTCTAAAAATTCCAAAATAACAACTCAGAAATTTATAATATTGAAAGTTAGATTTGATATAAATTCAACTTCAAAAAACATTAATTTACTTGAAAATTAAAATTGTTAAATCAAGCCTTAAAAATTAAAGGATTTCACGATTAGACTTCGAAGTTAAACAATTTAAAATTAGAAAAGCTTATCACCACACAACTTCCAATTATTCTAAAGAATTTCAAAACATACTGTTAAAAATTTCTGTTGTGATTTTACAATAAGTGTATTGGAAGTTTATTGCCAAAACATATCACGTGATTTTACAATATATGATTTGTACACCGAATTATGAGAAAAATGGAAGTTTCCTACATACTCGTATACTATATATGGTTTGCGTTATATTTTTTTGAATCACTGGTCATAGCGTTTGATCATAAATAAATCAAGAATTCAGTATGATGTATAAGTAAATAATACCCAGAAGACAATTCTAAAGGTGAACGTTTCATAAATCAGACATTGTTTTTGGGTTGAGTATGTAATTTATTTGTTTTATTAACGATTTATACACTAACAAAGATTTTTGTTACAATCAGCATATTAAGCAAATGTCATTTTGA
>JAUMHM010000049.1:511028-524559 GCA_032362435.1 Melikaiella ostensackeni
CCTAGCAGCAACAGAAAATTTTTTTAGAAAATTATGAATTCCGGCTTCAGGTCAAAATTAGAATTTTCCGATGGCTGTTTATAAATAGCTACGGTCTCTTTGCAATTAACTTTTTCATTTCAAGCAGAATTTCTTTGGCTTCCAGGTTAGTTAATTCCTTGGATAAAACAATCTTGATGGCGACCTAGGAACAATAGGAAGCTTGTTTAGAAAATTATGAATTTCGGCTTTAGGTGAAAATTCAAATTTTTCTATGGCTGTCTATAAATAGCTGCAGCTTCATCGGAATTTATTTTTCCATTTAGAATAGAGTTTCTTTGAATTTCGGATAGAAACTCTTCTATAGTGAATATACAATTTCCGACGTCCTAGGAGCAACAAGGTATTATTTAGGGTAGTTTAAACTTCGGCATTAGGTAAAGCAGGGTGGATTCGGTCAACCTGGGTGTCTACTCAAAGCCTCAAAAAAAATTGCCTGACAATTCCCGATTTTTTCCAGGTATTTCTAGAATTTTATAGGTATAATTTTTCTTAATAAGGACCCATTCGAGTATTAGGTACTGCATTCTTTAAAACAATCAACCCTACACCCTTTCAAATTCGGAGCATTGCATATTTTCACTGTTTTGTACAAAATTCGTATTTTCGGATTGAGATTTCAACAGTTTGGTAGGAAATTTAAATCTTTTGCTAAAAAATCGTCGTTTTAGTTAAATAATTTATCTCTTTTGGTAGAAATTTCATCTTTTATGGTTGAAAACGCAACTGTTTGGTTGAAAATAATTCTATTTTGGTTGAAGATTAAACTATTTTCTTGAAAATTCTACTATTTGGTTCAAAATTAACTTTTTTCTTGGAAATTCACATTTTCGGCTTCAAAATTCAACTGTTTTGTAGAAAATTCGTGTTTTTATAGAGTCGACTAAGAACTGAACCTTAACGGAACGGAAACAAAGTCTATGTCTCAATGTCTTTGTTTGTTAATTGAAAAATTAACAAATTGCTATTTGGCTGAAAATTTATGTATTTTGCTGAAAATTGGTCTTAATGGGTAGAAAATTAATTTTTTTTGTTTAAATTGCAACTGTTTGGTTGGAAACAAATCTGTTTCAGTTAAATATTTTGTTGAAAATTCGACTATTTTTGTTGAACTCAGCTGTTTTTGATCTGAAAATTAAATCATTTTTGGTTGAAATATCAACTATTACATTTTTCGTGCAGAATTCACCTTCCTTGGTTGCAAAATTGAACTACATGGTTGAAAATTAACTTTTTTGGTAGATGATACATATTTTAGGGTTCGAAATTCAACTGATTTGTGGAAAACTCGTCTGTTTTGTAAAAACTTGTCTGTTTTGCTTGAAAATTGAAAAGTTTGGTTGAAATATTTTTTCTTCCTCAACTGGAAAATCGTTCTTGGGTGGAAATTCAACTGTTATTGAAAATTCGCCTTTTTGATAAAAAAATTCATCTCTTTTGGTAGAAATTTCATCTGTTTTTGAAGAAAATAAACTTGTTCGTTGAAATTTATATTTTCGAGTTAAAAATTCAACTGTTTTGAAGAAAATTCGTCTCCTCGGCTTGAAAAATCAACAATTTGGTTGAAAATTGAATATTTTGTTGATGATTCGTCCTTTTTGGTAAAAGTGAATTGTTTCTGATTTAAAATTTTAAATCTTTTTTGGTTGAAATGTCAACTCTTACATTTTTCGTTGAGAGTTCATCGTTTTTGGTTAAAAAGTCAACTACTTGGTTGAAAGTAGAACTACTTTGCTAAAAATCAATTTTTTTGGGTTGAAGATTCATCATTTGAGTTGAAAATTCATCTTTTTGGTTGAAAGTTTAACTATTTTGTCGGAAAATCCATTTTTTGTTGTGAATTAATTTTTTTAGCTGAAAACTCAACTATTCTATTTCTGGCTGAAAATGTTTTTTTTTTTAGTTGAAAATCTAACTATTTGGTTGAAAATTCACGTATTTCGTTGAAAATTCGTCTTTTTGGTAGAAAATTGATCTTTTTGATTAAAATTCAACTGCTTGGTTCAAAGTGGAACTAATTTGTTTAAAAAAAATGTCTGTTAAAATATTCATCGTTTAAATGTAAAATTCATCTTCTTGATTGAAAATTCAATTATTTTGGTGAAAATTCGTCTGTTTGGTTTGAAAATTTGTTTCTTTTAGTAGACATTTCAACTTTTTTCATTTAAAATACAGCTGTTTGGTTGAATATGATACAAAGAAGTTTGATTTAAATCAGTATAAACCCAGTACTATAAAAGTTATTTCTACAAACAAAAAATCATTGTTATTTAATTTTATATTACATTTTTCTTTCAAATTTTAACCCGTTTGACAAAACTTCCTGACTCAAAAAAAATCCCTGATATTTCCAGGTTTTTCCAGGCATATAAAAATTCCGACAATTCCAGGTTTGCCAGGTTTTCCAGACGAGTAGACACCCTGTTCAACGGTGGTCATATTAGACGTTTTCCTGCACGAAATCGAGAACAGCACCATGATAACCCTTTGCCATAAGACCTTCATAGATTTTGAAAAACATTCGCATATTTGGACGATTTGACGGCGGCCATGTTGAAAGCGCCATCTTGAATCTTGTATTACTGACTTAGAAGTCAACACTGAAAAAAATTTTGGGTAAGCTTCTCTACCACGCGATACAGTTGCAACAACAAACGCGTGGAGCGCTGCTCGCCCATCAGTTTGGTGTGGATTTTCTCTCAAGTTGGTCGAGCAGCTTTACCACGCGAGCACGCTACTTTCTCTTTGTGGGATCACTGCTCTCCCACGTGGGATTGCTGTGCGCCCAACATCGAGCAGCAGCTGCACCAAGCTTTCAGTGGCGCTGCTCTACTAACGCTAGTGCAGCAGCTCACCCAACAATTTTTCAGTGAAGAAGAGTATCACCGAAAACACTTGTATGCCAAGCTCATTGAAAATCAAGCCACAAGTTTCTAAAATATGAGTGGAGGATATGTGTAGAGGCTTCGCGTCGTTACGGGGTAAAACGAACTGAACTTCGTTCATTCTATCTATGTTCCCAGTACCCCACATTGAAATAAATGTCACTGTCCCCTCTAAAATAGATGAAAAATCAATTTTTTTATGCGTATTCACTTTACACTCGCAGGTGAAAAATTGCCTCTTTTTAACATACTCCTTTCCTCACTTTTCCACGATTTCCAAGTTGTTCTTGACGTGCGGACACCTTGGATGTACATAACCGGTTTGATTCCTGAGTTCTAGACAAAGCGTTTTAGATTTTTGCAGAAATAGCCTATCTTATTTTTATTACAAAATCCCTGTAAAAAAGGTTTTAATCGACTGAGTGAAAAGTCCCACATGGGTACTCACCATGCAGAATGGGCGGACTGCGCAGGGATGGACGGCAGTGCTCCGGGTGGCAGTGACCTCCGGATAGGTTGGCAGCATCCTCTCTGACCGGAAGTGATCTCGGAGCAGCAGGGAGTTGTATTAGCACACACATGTCGAGTCGAATTCGCGTTAAATTCGACCGCGGAAGCACGCACTTTTGGTCTAAGAAGCGGCGAAGTTGAAAAACCGTCTCTTTGAGCGGAAGTTGAACTACTGGAGCTACTCGATCCGGGACTGCCACCAAGGCGACCCGGAGGCGCGTAGGCAAAGCCTCGTAATCGAAAATGCGTCTGGTGATAAGGGTAACCAGATGGTGGTAGCCGATAATGATGATGAAACCCCAGATCTCGTCTCATGTAAGGATCACCCGGATCTGTCGCTGGGACATAACGATCCGCTGGTGTGTGAGCACCCGGTGGCACGTATCGGTCTACGTATCTGTCTGGATAAAGGACCTCTGGAGGTGGCTGTGGAACGTATCTGTTAACAATCAAATGCAGAATATAGCTACCTTCCGATTTAGTGCCATCTGATTTAATTCCGCTCCCTCTCATTTCGTGTTCGAAGGTTTCCCTACTTACGACTTCATAGCGAGGTGCGTCGGTTTATTTTAGTTCAGCCGATTTAGTTCCGCGGCCGAATACACCCTCTATTGCTCGATTTAATTCCTCTAATGAATGCGTTTATACTGAAGTGTAAAAAATTGTTCATTGCAGTTTTAGACGGCAATTTATTATGTATGTATAAAGAAATGAGAATGAGAACTGGATAAAGACTGAAACTGAAATTTAAGAGTACGAAAAAGAAAGTTTTCTGTCGCAGACTTTGGAATATAAAATTCTAATAAAATAATGGAAGTATGTATCTTCCAAGAGCTCTACGCTCAAGGTGTAAAAAGATTAATGAACATTTCTTCTGGGTGGGAGGAAGAAAAAACAAAATGGCCTCTATCCAGTTTTCCCTCTAATAAAATATAAGACTATGTTTTTCCTGAGAAAAACCGAAAAATGTTGTGAAACCTTTTTGGAGTCTATAAAATGTGTGCAAAATATGTGTTCATTGATATGCCACAAGGTGGAAGAACGTCTGTACTGAAATATAAGAATTCATAAAATTATGAGAATGACAACGAGATATTTAAGATCAAAAATAAAAAAATTTCTAGACACAGTGATAAAAAGTTCGGGCAAAAATGTAGAAGTACGTGGTCATTATTTATAATGTTTTAGGGAGATGAAAGATAAAAAAAATGTTACGTGTTTGGGGAAAAAAACGAAATATTCTTTATCCATTCGTCATTCCAACAATTTTTAAATTTATTTTTTTCGAGTAGAAGAAGAAAACATTTTAACATATTTGTAATATTCATCGATAAATAGTGTAACTGTGAAATATAAATAGAAAACAGGACTCAACGGAACTTCAGAGAGACAACTGACCGCGGAATTAAATAGGACGTCCCAACGTAACCTTGAGAAACCTTACTCTCGCTCGAAGCAGCGCAGAAGTGGGAGTCCCACTTTTCTTGGAATTATATTTCCCTAGACCACCGTAGGCGGAATTAAATCGGAAGGTATCTGTTATAAGTATTGGGAACAGGATTTTATTCTAGAAAATCTAAAAACTTTTCTTTGCCACTGAGGTCTATTTGAAAGTCTATTGAAGTTTTATGAATTTTATATTTAAAATGTAATAATATACATTATTATATATGATGAATAAATTATAGCATATATCAATTATAGTAAAATTGATAGAAAAAATAGATGGAATCGGCGCAGGCGAAGATTCTATAAAGTATTGTAAAGAAGGTAAGCAGGATAGAAAGAGAAGTAGAAAGAAAGGAAAGGGGGAAAAAGAGAAATAACCTGACTATTATAGGGTTGAGAGAGGTGGAGGGAGAGAAAAGAGGAAAAGAACTCGAGTTGTTTGAAAACGACCTAGAAGTGGAAGGAAGAGTGAAGAATGTAACAAGGCAAGAAGTAAAGGGCAAAGAAATCCTAATACACTCATCTCGCGATACGGTGCCGCCCGTTCTTGTACCGGCTTCACAGTTGTTCACGCTTGACTGTTTCTATTCCCCCCCCTGAGCGACCCTTGACGCCCTACGCTGAAGGTCTTCGCTCAGACAGTCAGTGCCGTATCAGAAGTTGTTTACATCGCGACTATCTTGGCATACACTTTTGTACGTGGTGCCGAGTTCAGAGACTATAGTATATCTGCAGTCCTGAGTGTTTACATACTCGCCGCTTTAAATCCGGTTGAAACTAGAATTAAATATCGCCCGTTACTTTGCCGTCCAGACCCTAGGCTGGTATAGTAACGAGAGATGAGTGTAGCAGGAATGGTCTAGTGGGAAGCCAAACAAGAGGTAATGAAGAAAAAAAGTGAATTGGGGATAAGAAAAATCAACATTGATCATGATCTAACATACAAGGAAAGGGAAATTCAGCGTAACATAGGAGAAATAGTTAAAAAAGAGAGGGACAATAGAAAGGTAGTTAGGGTAGGATACCAAAAAATCTGCATAGAAGGAGAATGGTCCAGATGGAATGAAGAAAAACAAGAACTGGAAAAGAAAGGCCCATTTTTTTTAAATAAGGGAGAGGGGGAAAAAGGACATGAATTAGGTTAAAAAAAGAAAGTGGTAGGAATGAGAATAAAAATAGAGCAAAAAAATGGACGGCAGTCCAAGATAAATAAAAGGAAGTTAAGATAATTTTTTTGAACATTGCAGGAATTAAAAGGAAGGACAGCGAATTCTGGAAATACACTCATCTCGCTTAGCGTGACCATCCTCGGGTCTGGTTGGCCACTATGCGGAGGCTATTAAAAATCTAGCTTCAACCGGATTTGACGTGACGAGTGAGTTAACACTTAGGGCCGCATATATGATCTCTGAATCCGGCATGTACAAAAGTATATGTCCAAAGAGTCAAGATATAAATAACTTCTGATACGGCGCTGACTGCCGAGCGAAGACCTTGAGTATAGAGCGTCAAGGGACGCTCAGGGGGAGCGGCAGAAGCATTTAACCGTCTATCGGAAATTAAGGCACATAGAGGAAGGGCAAAAGAGAATAGAGAAGACAAAAAAACAGGTAAAAGGCGCAAATCAGAGTTCGGGGATAAAGAGGGAAGAGTTGAAGAAGAGGAACGAAAAATGGGTGGAAAAAATAAGAATAATCAGGGGAAAGATTGAAAAGCTAGAAAAGGAGATGGAGGAGATGAAGAGAGAGAAAAGGTTAAATGAAGAAAGGATAGAATATCTTGGAAGTAATTTAAGGAAATTAGCAGAAAAAAAGAGGCAAGAAAGCAAAGATAGTGTTGGGGGAAATAAGGTGGAGGAAAATAAGGAGATGAAAACATAAAATGAGGATTTGAGGGTTAAGGTAGAACTGATGAAGAAAAATATGGAATCGGCGCGGGTAAAGAATTTAGAGGATATTGTAAAGAAGGTTAGCGGGGTAGAAAGAGTGGTAGAAAGAAAGAAAAGGGGAAAGGAACGAAAACATAGAAACAACCTGACTATTACAGGGTTGAGAGTGCATAGAAGGGAAATGGTGCAGATGGAATGAAGAAAAAAAAGAATGGGAGAAGGTGGGCACGCGTTTTTTAAAGTAATGGAAAAGGAGAAAGTGGATAAGAACGAGGTTAAAAAAGGAGAGTGGTAGGAATAAGAAAAATAGAGCAGATAACAGAAGGGCCATCTAAGAAAAAGAGGAGGAAGTTAAGATAATTTTCTGAAAAGTTGCAGGAATTGAAAAGAACAGCGAATTCTGGAAATATATACAAAATTGTGAGGTGGTAGGTCTAACGGAAACGTGGATAGTACTGAAGGATTGGAAAATAATAAAAAGTATATTGCCGAAGGGTTTCAGGTGGAAATTACAAGAGGCAAAAAAAAAGGAAAGGGAAGAACTAGTAAGGGAATAAGCACAGCGGTGAAAGAGACTTTAGAAGAAAAGGAAATAGCAAGAGGGAGTGAGGGGCTACAGGAAAGAAAAGTAAAGATAAAGGGAAACTGGTATAGGATTGTAAAAATTTATAACAGGAAATAAATGAAAAATATAAGGAATAAGGGAAAGATAAGGAAAATGAGTGTAGAGACGAGACTAGAGTCAGATCATCAACCATTACGGATATGTCAAAGAAGTAAAACTAGAACGGAGTGGAGGGAAGGAGAGGTGGAAATAATAGAGAGAGAAGTGTGGATAGAGGAAGCAAAGAAAGAATATGTAGAGAAGACAGAAAAACTCTAATTCGTGAGAGTAGAGTTACATAAGGTTTGGGATCAACTGAAAGGAAAAGTAAAGGAAGCTAGGAGAATAAAAGAGATAAAGGTTGAGAGGGGGAGGGATAAAAATTAGATAAAAATTTGGTAGAATGCTAAAGGCAAGAAAAAGAAAATAGAAGTTAGATAAGCATATAAAGCCTGGAAGAAAGGAAAAAAGGATAGATTTAAATATGCGGGGAGCAGGAAAGAATATGGGGAATTATGCAAGGGAAAAGAAGAAAGGAAACAAAAAGAAATAAACGAGGAACTTACCAGTATTAAAACGGAGGGGGAAGCGTGAAAATTTATTAATAAAATGAGGATGAAAAAAGAAGGCATAAGTGACAATATAAAAAAGGAAGATTCCCGGAAGAGTGGAAGGAGGTCTTGATAACACCAATGTATAAGAAGAGAGAAAAAGGGAATTGAAAAACTAAAGGGGGATAGCACTTTTGAATATGACTTATAAAGTGTATGTAATACTATTGACGGAAATGGACGGTAAAGACGCCGTAAACAACATACAGGTATATTCTTCAACATGTAGTAGAGAAGGAATTGAAGCAAAAAGAAGGAAAATTACGTGCTTTCTTTGTGGATTCAAAGGCAGCATTCCCTTCGGTAGATGGGAATGAGCTTCGGGAGGTAACGGCGAAAATGGGACTAAGCAGAGGTTCAATAGAAATCGTAAAAGAAATTTATCAGGAAATAAGGATTGAGTAAAAGTCGAAAAAAAAATTCAAAGGAGTTTTGGACAGAATTAGGACTGAGACAAGCATGCCCGCTAAGGCCACTGCTCTTTACGGTAATCTTTTCGGACATGGAAGAGGAATTCAAGAGCAGCACAGAAATGGGAGGATTGGTTATAGGTGGAAGTAGGGTATGGTCATTGGCATATGCGGATGATATAGTATTGTTAGCAAAGGATGAAGAGGTGCTGAAAAATATGATGAGATTTGAGAAATACCTGAAAGAAAATAAACTTATATTGACTGCACAAAAGTCGAAAATAATGGTCTCTAGCAAAAAGGGTAGAAGGAAAGATTTAAAGTTGAAGAAGTAAAGGAATTTGTATATTTATGATTTTTGTTAAAAAAGAATGGAAACACAGAACATGTGAAGGAAAGAGTAACAAGAGCTAGGGTGATTATGAGAAAGGTATGAGGTATCGAAGGAAAAACATTCAAAGATGATTTTAAAAGGAGAATGCGAATGTATGAGGCCCTAGTGGCAAGTGTAATGATGAATGGAGTACAAGGATGAGGCTGAAAAGAATATAAGGAGGTAGAAAAAGTACACGAAAAATGTATTAAATGGACTCTGGGATTAGACAGATGCACGTCTTGGTATATAGTATTAAATAAAGCAGATAAAGAGAAAATGAAAATAAGAGCAAGGAATAGTGCATGTAAAAATGAGGAAAAGGTTTTGGAAAGTGGGCGTGAAAAGATAGTTATTGCTTGCTTAGAGGATAGAGAATTGGGAATAGGAGATGGAATGGAAGAAAAAGAAAAGTACTTGAATAGGAATGGATGGTCAAGGGAAATAGTCAGATGAGCACGCGAATGGGGTGTAAAGGTAGAGCAGGAGCTGATAGAAGGATTGGGGTAGGTCGAAAAACCCAAATTATGGAAATTGAAATTGGAACTATATGGTAAAGTAGTGTACTAGGACCCTGAAAAAGTAAAAAAAAAATTGGCACAGATTGACGAAAAACTTCAACTCGCGCGTTCGCAAAATGTGCCTGAAAAACTTCTTATTTCCATAGTTTTAATATTTTCGTGTATGTAAATTTTTTTATGTTTCGGGAGGTCTCAAATATCCCTCCAATTTTTTTCAGCTTTTATATTAACAATCTTTAGGAGATAACTCATGTTTAACAGACCCCTGTTTTCAAAAAAACAACTTTAAAATCTACAAGAATAGTGGAAGAATTATTCCATGAATAAAAGGCTTTTCCACTGGTGGAAATGTATTCGAAAAAAATTTGATAAGCCTGGGAAATCATAAATGTTGGCACAGTAAATTTTTGAAAATTTGAGTTTTGTGTTTTTTTTTAATTACTTTTTTTCAGCTGACTCTAAAACATATTTAAAAAATCCGAAGACTTTTTACTGATAAAAATAGACTAGAAAAAAAATTAGCAAAAAAGAATTGAATTGAAAAAAAAGATAGCAGGTTTTAAAAATATTTATTTTTGTATTTTTCGAAAATATTATTGTTTATCTAGTTTTGACAGTAATTCAAATGTTATACACGTAAAAACCAAAACAAGAGAAAGTTCAAAATGTCCAGTAGTTGGAATCCCAAGCGACTTAATACTCGCATTCTCTTCCACTCAAGGAAGATGTCGTAAAACATATCCTTTTTGTGCAAAATCATTTACGACAGGAGAGTTAAAAGTATCACATGAAGATGGTTAAGTTGAGCGAGATCTTTGTTACACTTTCTGAAGCATCGAAAAACTTTGGTTCTCTGCATCGTTGCCAACTATTTCCGAAAAGGGTATTCGAAAAAAAGTTAAAGATTATTTTTAAAAATATCAAACTTTTCTAAAGGTTGAGTCACAAGCAGAAATGTTACTCTTTAGGAAGGATCTTAGAAGTCTGTCTGATATTTGTTCTTGTAAGTGTCCTAGTTTTGTATCCATCTTCTTGTAAAAAATTAAATAAGGTAGCAGAAAGAGAGAAAGCTTTGCTTATGGATCAAAGAACAAGCAGAAGAATTTATATTGTTCATGTTGATGATAAAGCTGTCCGGGATCTAGATGTAAAACCAAATAAGCCGTACGTAAGAAATTCTATTCTCAATGCTGCAAATGAAGAAGAGTCTCCATCGTCCTCAACGATGAATGCAGGAGATCACTCAAACTGCGAAAACACTATTGAAGCAAAAAATTCATCTATAGAGCAGAACGAACGAACTACTGGCCATGACAATGGTGTCGAAGACGTTGACAATGATCTCGACGATGATGACGTCTCCATTCCTGGACCACGTATTGTTTAACAGTTTGAGCCTACGACACAAATGACAGTAAATTTAAGAACAGTAGCTGAAGCAGTCCGAAAAACAGGAATATCAGTACGAGCTGCATCCCAGATCACATGTGCTTTAATGAAGGACTTGAAAATTATTTCTAAATAAGACAATTTGAAATCTGTCGACAAGTGCAAAGTCCAAAGAGCTTTAAAGCCAAAACAAACAGAGTTGCAAGTGAGCGATCATCAGGAAGTAAGTAATTTAACATGTCTATACTTTGATGGCAGGAAAGATGTCACTTTAGTACAAAATGAAAAAGATGGCAAATTTTATCGAAGCTCTATAAGGGAAGAGCACGTAGTTTTGGTATAAGAACCTGATGCAGAATACATTGGAAACATTGCTCCTGATTCGAGCTCCGCAGCATCTATCACAGATGGTATAGATTTTATCACGATGCTTTTCATTCTGAAATCTAATTACGCTCTTTTTCAGGAATTTTTGAACACTTCGATCGATTTGGAATAGGGACAGATACTTTATGCGTTATCGGCTGTGGCAGTACGGCTATTAACACGGGATGCAATGCTGGCATTCTTGCTTCAATCGAGAAACGACTGGATCGACCAGTTTAATGGATTGTATGCATGCTTCATATAAACAAGTTACCACTACGGCATCTTTTTATCAGTCTAGATGGTACGACTTCTGACCTAAACAGTTTTACAGGTCCCATTGGTAAACAGTTAAAGAATTTTGAACAGCTTTCTATCATTAAGTTTCGTAAAATTAAAACTGAATTGCCAGAAATCGGCTCCTAATCTTTGAGTAAGATCACATATATTTACTATTATTGTGTAAGGCTAATGTCGGACATATGTCCAGCAGACGTGGCTAATAGATGCCCTGAAAAGCAAAATAAAACCAACTTGACTGAACCACCTCTAACTCAAAATCTCTCGGAAGAAGACCTTGCAAGTGTAGTTGAAAATGGTTCAAGATCAATGCCAAAGATTTGGAAACATCCTTGCCATACTCAATCTGTGGAAGAAATGATCAAGGTTGTAGCCGAGGCATCCTCCAAGGTGATAGGCAAAAATCAAGGAGACGGTTACATCAGAACGAAATAGCGTGCGCAGAGGCCAATGACTTTCCTTCAGCTTGAAAAAAATGTGCATATAGAAATGCTAGTTTTCACAGTTCGGGCAATGAAGCCCGTGATTCCAGAGTTCATAAGCTTATTCATTTTCATCAGTAAAATTTCAAACTGCTCTAAAGCCATCTAATAAAGGTAAAAGAATGTTTTATTAAAAGCGAAATTGTGTGTTTTATTAAAAGTCAAAAATGTAGAAATAAGTTGTTACAAAATATTCTGCTGACTTATTTAAAAATCTTTTAATTAAAAACAAAAAATTTGGTGCATTTTTGTTGTTCAAAAGCCCTCAGGTATTCAAGAAGATCGTCAAAGCTAGATAAACAATAATAATTTCAAAAAATCGAAACATCGAATCGAAACAAAAAAAGATACAATGAAGTTGACATGGACAAGTTGAGACGTTAGGTTAAAGAAAATGATATATAAAAGTCAGGGCGAGGGCGGAATGGATGAATGGAGGAATGTAACGGACGGAGTTTGCATTTTGTAGTTCCTAGTGGCTGAAAATAAACATCTTATCATACATACAATATGGTTGGAATAACCAGAATTATGCGTGTACCGTCCAATTATTTCTTTCAGCGTATTTTCCGTAATTATAAAACACACGAATTCTCTATCAAAAGATTACAATTTTTAATTAAGTTAATGAAAATAAATTGTAAAAAATGTAAGTATCTGACCTTTCAACGGGTGTGTGAGCGGTGGGTGGAACGTAAGTTCCACTTCCAGACCCATAGCTTCTTTCGGAGGATCCGGTAGTGATCGAGGCGCAGGAAGTAGCTATGCGACCGGTTGGGTACCTTTCCTTCGGTTTTGGTAGGGAAAGGTACTTATCGGCGTTGGTGCGAGCCGGAGAATAGCGATCAGCAGAGTTATGATATCGATCAGAACTGGAGGATTGGAATCGATCACTGCCACCGTTGGAGGATACGTTGTATCTCTCGAGACTATAGCGATCCTGAGTCGATCTTTCGAATTGTTCGTTCTGATTGGAGAGCTGGTAACGCTCGTTGCCGTAGCTTTGAGCAGACTTGGATACTTGGAGGTATTTCTCGCTGCTTTTGGATGAGGACTGCGAGTAGTTGCGATGACCTGTATTGTTTTCTGGCGTGGGAGATAGACTGTATCTGTCTGTTGCTGATTGGACGCTAGTGGTGTTGGTGTACGAAGGGTTGTAACGACTCGTCTCAGATGACGAAGGCGAGGACGATGCCAAAAGTCGGTCCGTCGAAGAAGATGTGGAGTGCCTGGAAAAAATAAACATTCTATTTATTAGCAATTGTTTTGACTAGTGGAAAAAGTTCTGAAAAGTACTTGCCACCGATTAATTTGGAACTGTGTACACCTATCTATTCTGACTGGCTGATTACGAAAATAATAGTGAAATACCCGCAAATTTTATTTTCAAGGTCAAAACCCAAAAAATTAGTACTTTTTCATTTTGTTCACTCTATTTCAATAAATATTGGCTTAAGAGGAAAAAGTCCCATGTAAAAGTTGTAGCCCTAAAAAAACACGTTTTTTATGTTCCACAAATTTATCACCTAAATCCATTATTTTTCGAGAGAAATGGGATAATGTCCCTACAAATAAATTCTCCAGTTGGTCATTTCAAAGGGGACCTTGGACAGGAGAACGTATGTGACCTAATCATTTCTGTGACTAGTCACGGAACTGCCCTTCCGCCCCCAGGAGACGTTGGAAAAGGAAAGTGACCTGCAT
>JAUMHM010000049.1:524659-539119 GCA_032362435.1 Melikaiella ostensackeni
ACGGTTGTTTTGTCAAATAAAATCCTATGTCCTGTCTCGATCTGATGCTCAGCTAGTGCTGATTGCGTGAAATGTTTGAGCCTGACTTTACTCTCATGTTCTTTTACGCGTTGGCTCACCGCTCTCCTGGCAAGATTCGTAGTTTTGCACAAGACTGAAACTCGAAACACCTCCTTTCATCATAATGAATCATCGTGAAAGCATTTAATCTATTATTAAAATCATGAATCTTCAAAGAAAAAAATTGAATTTTCAACATTCCACCAGATAGTTGAATTTTCAATAAAAAGAGATACATTTTCAACCAGATAGTTGAATTTTTAACTAAAAAAAAGTTTCAACCGAAAAGGGAATAGTTGAATTTTCGATTACGAAAATTTAATTTTCATCTAAAAATGAAACGAATTTTCAACACAATAGTTAAATTTTCAACCAAAGAGATGAATCTTCAGCCAAATGGATGGCCCTTTATATATAATTGAAAACAAAGAATAGAAAGAGGTATGATGTGAACATAAGCCATTTTTTTTATTAAGTTACATTTTCTAAAGCATGTTAGACGAATAATTAGCATAAATAAGCAAATACATAAATTTATAGTTCTTCCATTGACACCTTTTGTCGTGTGATTCTTCCAGCACTAATTTGAGTGTACGCATCGAGTGAACTGACTGTGTTTGCATCCTTCAACAAAATCCAGATTCTTTACCGTACTAAAAAGAAATAATTTTCTTTTATGTCAGAACATTCTTCCATAGCCTGTTTCGAAATGCACCTTCTACCGGATTTGCTTCTTTTTTTATTTGACTTGAATATTTGATTTATTTTGAAGATTTCTTTATGTTCATCCTTGTTGTTTATTTCTTATATACCCTTGTAATTCATTCCTTGTCCATCCTTGTTATTTTTCCTTGTTCATCCTTATTGTTTGTTCCTTGTTCATTCTTGTTGTTTGTTCCTCTTGTTTATCCTTATTGTCTATTCCTTGTTTATCATTATTGTTTATTCCTCGTCCATCTTGCTGTTTATTCATGACTCATCCTTGTTGCTTATTTCTTATTTATTCTTGTTGTTTGCTCCTTGTCTATCCTTGTCGTTTATTTCTTGTTCATTCTTGTTGTTTGTTACTTGTTCTCCCTTGTTGTTTGTTCCTTGTTCATCATTGTTCATCCTTGTCCATGCTTGCTGTTTGTTACTTGTTCATGCTTGTTGTTCATCCTTGTTGTTTATTCCTTGTCCATCTTTGTTGTTTGTTCCGTGTTCATCCTCGTTGTTTGTTCCTTGTTTATCCTTGTTGTTTATTCCTTGTTCATCCTTGTTGTTTATCCTTTGTCCACCCTTGTTGTTTATTCCTTGTTCATCCTTGTTGTTTATTCCTTGTTCATCCTTGTTTGTTCCTTGTTCATCCTTGTTGTTTGTTCTTTGTTCGTCCTTGTTGTTTGTTCCTCTTGTTTTTCCTTATTGTTTATTCTTTTTTCATCGGTAATGTTTATTCCTTGTCCATCATGTTGTTTATTCATGGCTCAGCCTTATCGCTTATCCCTTGTTTATTCTTGTTGTTTGCTGCTTGTCTATCCTTGCCGTTTATTTCTTGCCCATCCTTCTTGTTTGTGCATTGTTCATCCTTGCTGCTCATTTCTTCTTCGTCCTTACTGTTTGTTCTTTGTCCATACTTGTCGCTCATTCATTGCCCATCATTGTTATTTGTTCCTTATTCATCCTTGTTGTTTGTTCCTTAATCACCCTTGTCGTTTGTTCCTTCTTTATCCTTGTTTTTCATTCCTTGTCCATCTTTGTTGTTCATTTCTGGTCCATCATGCTGTTTGTTCATTGTTCATCCTTGTTTCTCAGTCCTTACTGATTATTGTTGTTTGCTCCTTAGTCATCCTTATTGTTAATTCCATGTCCATCTTGTTGTTTGCCCTTTATTCATCCTTGTTGTTTGTTCCTTGTTTACCTTTATAATTTATTTCTTGTTCATCCTTGTTGTTTTTTCCTTGTACATATCGCTGTTTGTTCATTGTTCATCCTTGTTCCTTATTCCATGCTGATTCTTGTTCATTGCTCCTTGTTCATCCTGATAGTTTATTCCTTTTCTATCTTGCTGTTTGTTTATTGTTCATCCTTGTTCAGCCTCGTTGTTTATTCCTTGTCCATCTTGCTGTTTGTTCATTGTTGGTCCTTGTGGCTTATTCCTTATTGCTGCTCACTCCTTATTGATCTTTGTTTATTCCTTGTTCATCCTGGTAGTTTATTCCTTTTCCATCTTGCTGTTTGTTTATTGTTCAACCTTGTTGTTAATTCCTTGTTCATCTTGCTGTTTGTTCATTGTTCGTCCTTGTTGCTTATTCTTCATTGTTGTTTGCTCCTTATTAATCTTTGTTTATTCCTTGTTCATCCTGGTAGTTTATTCCTTTCCCATCTTGCTGCTCGTTTATTGTTCATCCTTGTTCAACCTTGTTGTTTCTTCCCTGTCCATATTGCTGTTTGTTCATTGTTCGTCCTTGTTGCTTATTCCTTGTTGAGTCTTGTTGTTTGCTCCTTGTTCATCTTTGTTGTTTATTCCCTGTTCATCCTTGTTTACCCTTTTCATTTATTCCTTGTTCATCCTTGCTGTTTGTTCCTTGTTCGTTCTTGTCGTTAAATTTTTTGAGAGAATCCTTTCTTGTTTCTGTCACTTTCTTTCTTGTTTTGGTACCTTTTTATTGAATCAGAAGATTCGGGTTCAGCAACATTCGAAGATTTGGGATTGCTTTCTACGTATCGGGTCGCCAAACACTTTTCTTCACTTCGATTCAATTTCTTTAGATAAATTATGGATGCCTATATTCTTGAGCTGTTGTTTCTTCTTTAATTAATGATTTACAACTTTTTTTTAGCCTTTCTTATCAAACAAGTCAAACTCTTTTCTTTCGAACCTCTTTTCTGTCGAATAGTTTTCAATGTCTGTTCAAGCTCATGAAACTTCTCATTTTCCACTTCAAATTTCTTCAAATTTTTCTTTTCATTCTTTTTCCCTCTTCTCAAAGGAAAGTGAAAAAATATTGATAACAACTTACCTTCTAACATGCAGATCAACAATAAATTAAGACTTTTTTCGTACGTAGGGTTCTTTTTCATTTTTTACTTTTCGTCGAAAAAGAAAGCATAGGATTTTTCCTTTGAATTCCTTCATGTTGAAAAATGGACGCATATTATTAAACAAAATTTTAAATACTAAAAGTTGAACAAATTTCTTGAACAATTAATAATTTTGAATCGACAGCGTTTGAAACTGAAAAATATATATATTGAACGATTTTGAATTGAAAACGTTTTAAATAAAAAAATTTTAGATTAGAAAAAATTTTGAAAAAAGAAAAATATTTCGAATGGAATAAAAAAGAATCAAACTTGTATCTTCTCTGAATAAAAGCGTTTAAAATTGAATAATTTTAAATTGAAAATGTTTGAAATTGAAACATTTTAAATCAGAAGCTCTCAAAATCGAAATATTTTGGACTAAAATTTTGAAAATTGGGCAATTTCATTAAAAAGGCGTTCAAATTGTGTCATTTCCAATATTAAATTTATTTCACTCTTTTGAAGGATTTTGAGAATTAATTTTAATTTTTTTAAGGCTTGAATTTGAAAATTTATTTTCCTAATTTTTTATTGTTTTGAATTTATTCTGGAGACAGTTAATTCACAATTTTTTAATTACTAATTCTTTAAACTGAGTTTTGTGCAACTAGCAAGTCTTCCAATTTGATATTCTACGTATCAAAGAATTGAAAAAACCAAACACTTTTATATGTTCAAAATTGAAACCACACAATTTTGAATATTTAAGCCCAAAATTATTAAATTTTAAATATCAAGGCTTTCAATAAGAAATTTTTCAATTTTAAAAGATTTAATAGTAAAATTTTCCTAACATTTTTAATATTTGAATTCGAAACTGTTATCGATTCGGGAGGATTCCGATTTAAAATTGTTGAATCATTAGGCTATCAATTAAAAATTATTTCACAAAATTAAATGATGTAATTTTGAATGTTTTTTTTAATAGATCAATTTGGAGATTAACAGTTGAAAACTCTTAAATTTACAAAATTTATAAATAAAAACTCTCAAATTTTGCTGATTTTGATGATCAAAAGTCAAAAGTTTTCAATTCTAAATCTTCTAACTTGGAGAAATAGCAAATTCAAATCACCAAAATTACAGAATTTTCAATCGTGAAAGTTCCTTAACTTTAAAGATTTACAATTTAAAGTTCTACAAAGGTGTAGAATTGAAATTTATTCAATTTTATAGATTTGAGATTTGAAAGTCATCAATTTTTATGATTTGCAATTGAAGATTCAATAATTTGGAATGTTTACAGTTTAAAGCTACGTAATTTTAGAAGATTTCTGGAGAATGTAGTTCAATTTTGAAGAGTTATAATGGAAAATTCTTCAATTATAATATTTAGTGTGTAAAATAGATAATGATGCAATTTCGAATGTTTTTTTTTGCGATAGTTCAATTTTGAAGATTTAAAATTAAAATTCATTCACTTTTATAGATCTGCGATTAAAAATTGATCAATTTAAATGATCTTTAAATGAAGATTTATTTATTTGGAATTCTTGTGGTTTAAAATACTGTAATTTTGAACGTTTTTTGAAATATGTTGTTTAATTTTGAAGATTTACAATGGAAAATTCTTCAATTTTGAATATTTGCAATTGAAGACTCTTGAATACTTAATGTGTAGAATAGAAAATGATGCAACTTCAAATGCTTTTTTGAAATAGATCAATTTTTAAGATTTAAAATCGAAAATTGGTCAGTTTTATAGATTCGCAATTGTAAATTATTCAATTGTGAACAATAAAATTAACAGCGTTAATCCTAAAGTTAGATGAAAATTATTGTTATGTCGACCTAGCATGATGAGAATTTGATATTTCAATTCAAACTAAATATTTTCCCTTCAATCGAAATAATTTCAAGTGGAAACAGAATTTCATAAGATGTCAAACTGGCGTAAACTAATAAACTGTCACATTGGCACATGTAGGGAAAAGTCGTGAGACAAAAAACTCGCGAAAAGCGAGCGGGAACATGGGAGTTTCAATATGAACAAACTGAATGAATGGATTCGAAAATAATTATAGTTAATAATAATAATTGTCATGGTGGGGCTGAACCAACTCGAAATTTTTGTTTGTTTTTGGTTTCAACATGTCCTCAGGATGAAAGACTACCATAATCAGTCACAAAATCCGATATGCAAGAACCCTGCAATTAAAGTTGGTTCAGCCCCACCGTATTGGTTTTTCTTTTTTATTAGCAACTTTTATCAAAGTTCTCCTTTTGTGAACTGCATGAAAAAAAACGAGAATTCTTCTTTTTCAACGAAAGAAAAGAACTAAGAAAGTGAGGAAAAAGTTTTCGTAACTTTTGTGCGAAAGATAGCAGAAGTGGAGAAACAATGGAGATACATACGAAGAATTTGGGGAAGAAAATTTTAAAATAAGAATAAGTTTATAATAGGGTGAAGACATCAATAGTGAGCCACCTAAGTTTAGGGCTACATATAGTGCTCAATATAAAAAGACTGTTAGGCCGGGAAAAGTTGATACGCATAGATTCATATTCTGCATATTTTACACTTTTTGACTCACTTGTCATATTTTCCCAAAAGTGCTCACTTTTTGGCTTAATTAATTTATTGTACAGAGTCATTATTCAAAATAATTTTTCAAAATTTCCCGCGCTTGGTCATAGTTCCAACTGTACACATTAGGGTTAGATTAGTTTCTGGCTCCACTTCTGGACAGGCACCTTAGCAATGTGGAGTGCTGCCCAAAAAATGTTTAGAGATTATCTAATAAAATGCTTCTGCTTGTCCAGGCGTGATAGTAAAATATTAAAATTGATGTTTCTTAAAATTATATACAATATATGTAAAACTTTTGTACAATTACTAACCACCTTGCTTCCATTACTTCTATTACGTATAGATAACGTAAGTAAAAATGTAGATTATGTCCTCCACTTTTGTATCTAATATATTTCTCCATTCCATTATTTGTAACAAAAATCCTATTTTATTTTATCTGTTAGGTTTCGTAAAAATATAATATGTAATATTCCTGATGAGGCTTGGCGTCGCCGGGCGAGAGCTTGATTAAAAATAAAGTTTTTAAAAAAAAAAACTAATGGACTAGTAGATCGAAAACCATCCCTACATCGACGAATTATATATAAATTCACTAGTCGACAACTTTAACATCATATCGAAAAATAATTCGATATTGTTTAGTAATGAACTTAACCTTACATATCAAGGAAACTCAGGCAACAGATAACTTTAATATTACTTCTCGCATTTGGTGGATTCCACGCCAGACTCGCACAAACCAAATCTTCACATCATCGATTTCTTTTATTTCTTAAAGATCGAAATGAAATCTACTTATGAAAATTTTTTGTGCACTAAAAAGGAAACACCCAAAAGGTTCAAAAATCAAAAACAGACTTCGAAACTACCCGCTTTTATGGATCATTAGAGACCAATATGTAATGATTGTACAACAAAAAGAAAAAAAAGGAGAAAAAGAAAGAGTCAACCATACCAACCTCTCACTCTTTCTTTTCTCCATCTTTTTCATACTACTGGGGACCAACAAGTTTCGAAGTCAATTTAGACTTTCTCATCAGGGGTAATTTATAGAAAAACTACAATTATAAATAATAAGACCCATAATAATTAAATTAAAATATTGCTTGAAAATAAGAATGAATAATTCAATATCAAATGCTGTTTGGTTCATTTTTCTATTTTCTTATTAGTACCGAAAATCTTCAAGGTCGAAATGAAATCTACTTTCTTATGAAAATGTTTATTGTACTAAAATAGAAAATACCAGAAAGTTCTGTGTATCTGTGCATGGCAAACTTTTTTGACCAAATTCAAGATAGATTTCTCAAATTTAAGACCCATGAATCTTGCATTTTATCCATGAATCTTTCTGTAATGCATAGCTACTTATTTTTTTGGTAGAGGAAATATAGATTGCCAAAGATTTCACTCGAAAACATATTTTTTTGTAAGTTATTGCACTTTTTCTATTTTTGACATTCCTTTACCCTTTAAAACACGAATTGCACCAGTTCTATAAAGGCTGTACCGCTTTTTTTTTAGTGCGAAAAAACCCGGGCAATCCAAATTTTGAGGTCCCAATTGATTTAAGCAGCTTCTTCATGTATATTTTTCATGACATTTTAACAATAATCTTGATTTTTTTAAATCCACGATTCCCAAAAAATGCCTACCCTGACTTTTTTATACTTTTTCATTTTATACTTCGAAACGTCCTTTTACAGAAAAAATTAAAAAACCTTTGTGCTTTACATAAATTCTCTCAAAAAAACTTTCCTTGGAAAAAAATAAAATTCTTTCAATTTTGTACTCAAAATGTCATTTTTCTTTATAATTTGAGTCCATTTTTTCTTCAAGTATTGAAAATAAGTTTTTAAAATCTTCCTATTTCAAAAGAAAAATTAATCGAATAACTTGGGATAATTTTTCATATACGTATTCTGAATATCATTATTTTTTTCTCTCAAAGCTATTTTTTAGTAAAACTGTTTCTATTGTTTGAAAATCAAAAAAATTAAATTGTAGTGCGCATCCAATAAGGCAACCGATCAGGGTGAGTTATGCGCTTTCTGTAGCCAAGACGCTCCAAAGACGGCCGGGCGTCTTTGACCACAGAAAGCTGACACGACTCACCCTGATTGGTTGCCTTATGCGAGGCGCACCACAATTGCACTTTTTCAATTTTTAAACAAAACAGAAACAGTTTCAATAAATTATAGCTTCGAGAGAGAGAGAAAAGAATAATATTTGGAATACGTATGCTAAAAATTACACCAAAATATTCAACCGTTTGGTCGTGAAATTGTCGCCCATAAAACCGGAGACAAATAAATGCCCTTAAGGGGTATTTTAATGAGTCCAGACTATATTATTCTGATAAGAATGATTTTTCTGTACTCTATCACGTTACTTAGTGAACCTTTATATCAAAATATTCATAAATAATCAGGAAAAAATACGCACGCTACCCTAAGATGTACAACTTTAGGTGGACCTGGTCAAAAATTTTTCAACTAGAAAAGTTCAAAATCAAGGTTTACTAAATAACATGACAGAGTACAGAAAAAAATCATTCTTATCAAAATAAGAGAGCCCAGACCTATTTGAATGCCTCTTAATTAGTAATAATATCGAAAATCTGAAGAATCCATTGTAAAACCGATGCAATCGATAAGCTTTATTTGTTTGCAAAAGAAAGGTTTCAAAAAATATTTTCGATACTTGAAGAAAAAAAGTGGACCTAAATAGTAAAAAAATGATATTTTGAGCAACAATTTTTAAAAAAAACTTAATTTTTTTTAAACAAAAATTTTTTGAAGAGAATTTGTGTAAAGCACAACGGTTTTTTTTATTTTTCCTCTAAAAGGACATTTTGAAGTATAATATAAAGAAGGTTGAAAAAATCAGGGCTGACATTTTTTGGGAATCGTGTTTTTTAAAAAATCTAAATTTTTGTTTAAAAATCATAGAAAAATAAGCATGAAGGAGCTGTTGGAATCAATTGGGACCTCAAAATTTTGATTCCCCGGGGTTTTTACAATAAAAACAAGAGATTCAGTCAATCTGATAAAAACGAAGCTAAGTGGTACAGCCTTTAATGAACTGGTGCAATTCGCGTTTTAGAGACTCAAAAAGTGTCAAAAATATAAAAAGTGCAATAACTTCAAGAAGAAATTTTTTTCGAATTAAATCTTCAGCAATCTACATTTCCTCTGCTAAAAAAATAAGTAGCCAAAGTTAAAAAAAAATCGATGATGTGAGGGTCTGGTTTATGTGAGTCTGGCGTGGAATCCACCACTTACTATTTCCATGTGAAAACGAGATCCTGCGGCTCACTATTGGAGGGGGACCTACTCTTGACATCTTTACCATACGAACTTCATAGAAAAAGATTTAAGAACTTAAATAATTAAAAATTAAACTCATACCTGTTCGTTTCATTCCCAATCTTGCCATCGTGTGCAGGTGAGCTCGATGCCAAATATCTTTCACTGGCCAAGTATCTATCACTCCTATTCTGTCCAAATCGCTGCATCGCCAGTTCATTAAATCTTTCACTGGAGACAACAAATCTTTGTCCGGATGCGACATCCTGGAACCCCGAAAATCTGCTGGCAAACTCCGTAGGTACTGGCGACGAACTCGGTCTCTCCATGTATTTCTGACAAGAATTCTCAACGCTCCTCTCCGAACTCGAATACCTCCTGAACTGATCTGATCCTCCAGAACTCGCCAGGATTCTCTCGCTCGAAGAGTATCTCTGGTGTGCACCCTCCGGGCTTGGAGAACTCGAGAGGAATCTCTCTGCAACTGCCGAGATTGATGAAAACCGATCCCGATCCCGATGATTTGATGAACTCTGGTATCGCTCATGAATCGGCGATTCCACCAAGAATCTATCAGATGACTTTCCAGCGAACCTTTCCGGTGCCGGGGCATGAATTGGAGAGGAAGAGACCAATCTCTCTGACGAGATTCCATATTTGGAATTCGAAGAGTCTTTTCCAGAAGCATATAGGCATCTGTCGCCTTGTATGTTCCCCAGAACAGGCGATGCTGATGCGTGTAGTCGTTCAGTGGAAGATCCTGAGTATCGTTGCTGATCCTTCGAGTCATGAATGGATGTAGAGGAGGCCAGCAGTCGCTCTGAGGATGAGAATCTATCCTTTCCTGGAGGTACAGGCGATGCTGGAGCCGTTCCGAACCGATCCCTGGGGCTCGGAGAACCAGAGGGCAGAACCCTGTAAATAATAAAAGATTTGTTGGCTCAAAACGAGGGATTAATTACTCGGATTTTTGGTGTAAACTAGATTGCAAGATTGCATGGTATTGCAAAAGATTTCATATATGTGACTGAAAAATATTGCATGAGATTGCAAAAGATTCAGATGGGAATTAGAAAGAGCTATTAGGGAAAAGGAAAAAGGTAGGACAAGAGAAGGAATTTTAACGGGAGTCAGGACGAATATAGAAGAAGTAGAAGCGTTGAAAGGAGTTATGAGTGGCGAACAGGAAAAGATGGTTGAAATAAAAGGGAAATGATAGAGAATAGTGAGAATATACAATAGAAAAGGAATGAGAGAGGTGAAAAAAGACATAGAGAACTTTATTAAGGATGAGAAAGAAAAAATATAAATAATAGGGGAGGGGGGATTTTAATGCAACAATGGGAAGGGAAGGTAATACGTACTTGGATGGAGTGGAAGGGGCAAGAGACTCGAAAGATCAGGTAATTAACGGTGAGGGAAAGCAATTACTAGAGATGTTAGAACACAGGACGTGGTATATACTTAATGGAAATAATAAAGGAGTCGAAGAAGGGGAGTTCACATATGTAAGAAGCAACACGTCAACTGTCATAGATTATGTAAAACACTAATATAGAGGGTTGGGAGAGTGTAATAAAAATAAAAATGGAAGCTAGGGTAGAATCAGATCACCACCCAATAGGGGTGTATCTAAAAAGCAGAACAAGGAAAGAGTTAAGAAAGAATAAAGGGGAATTAATTGAGAGAGAAGTGTGGACAGAGGATACAAAGAAAGAATATATAGAAAAAAATGGAAAAGTTAGAGTTTAAAAAGATAGTGTTGAGTGAATCATGGGAGGAGTTAAAAGAAAAGGTCAAGAACACTAGAATCACAAAGAAATTTGACAATAGGACGAAAAAAGATAAAATTTGACGAAAGTATGGTGGGCCAATGAATATAAGAAAAGAAGGCAGGTCAAGAAACAGAACAAATATTCGTAAAGGGAGAAAAGGGAAAGAAAAATTAGGTCACAGCCACGAAGAAAAATAGACAGTTATGTATGGTAAACAGAAAGAGGAAAAGAAGGAAAAATAATAAAAAGAGGAAACAAGTAGAATCAAAGCAGAAGGAGAGGCATAGAAGTTTATTAATAAAATGGAGAAGAAAGAGCTTGCAAATACGAAGAAAAACGACTGGAGAGTGAGAACAAAACTATAGTGAATGCATGCTTAAAGGAAAGAAAAAATGAAAGAGGGGAGGATAATGGAATAATAGAAAGACAAAGGTACTTGAATAGGTGAGGATGGTCAAAGGAATGGGTCAAGGAAATGCATAGAAGGGGAATGAAGATACAAGAAGAGTTGATAGAAAGAGATAAAGAAGTTTTTAAGCATGGAATAGAAAATAAAATAGGAGAAGCTAAACATAATGAGAAATATAAATGGATAAAAGAGAGGGAATAAAAAAGTATTCGGAGAACAAAGGGGACAGAGGATCTCAAAAATTAATTGCACGCGTGAGATGTAGAAATACAGAATAGCGGAATTAGAACTGGGATAAAGAGAAAGGAAGAAGGTGCATGTTATCTGTGCTGTCCAATGGAAAGTCTTAGTAAGTGACATCTGCCATTCTGACTATTTTCAGGCATACCTGCATGGGAAAAGAACCTCTGTGGCAAATGTAACTTACTAGGTTTTTCCGTTGGACAGCACATGTGAGAGAGTCAGAGAAACATCAAAGCATGGGCTAAATAATTGTAAAAAAAGAGGTAAAGGAAGCACGGCAATGACCTTCAGAAATATTTTTAAATTAGAAATATATGGTGAATGGATAAATTTAAATAAGAAATATATTACAGAAATATTTTTAAATCTCTGAATTCCCTTGATATCTTTAAAATGGCTTGAAGTTTCACTGAAATCCATGATAATCCTTGCGAGTCTTTTAAAATCCTTTGATGCCTTTAGAAATATTTTTAAATCTCTTGAAAATCTTTGAAATATTTGGAAATCCTATAAAACTCTTCGAATCTTGTGAAATTCTTTTGAATTCCTTGAAATCTTTGGAAATCCTACAAAATTCTATGACATCCCTTGAGTATAAATTAAATTAAACTCATTCATTAAAATCTTTGAAATTACTTGAATTACCTGAAAATCCCTTGAAACCTTTGGAATCCATAGGAATCCCTTGAAATTTCATTGTCTAGAATTAAGTTCTCTAGAAATACCTTGAAATGTTTAGAAATCCTATAAAATTATTTGAAAACTTTTGAAATTTTTCAATGTCTTAAAGATTCTTTGGAATCTTTTAAAATAACTTAAAATCTTTAAAATCCTTGGACATTCTCCTAATTCCTTCATATCACTTGAAATTGTTGTAATCCCTTGAAATACAATTTAATTTATTCTCTTAAGTTCTATACTGCCGTGTTAAGAAAAAACTTACGTAAGTGATTTTTCAATTACGGTTTGTTTTCTTATACCTGGCAATGGCAAAGTCGACCTAACCGACAATCTCACTTACGTAGTTTTTCCTTAACACGAAAGTATAGGAATTCGTTCAAATCTCTTAAAATCCCTTCAAATCTTTTCAAAACATCGAAATCTATTAAAATCCCTCGAATATAAGTTACAGTAAACTTATTCGTTGAAGTTCATTAAAAAAAAAGAACGTCTAAGCCACTGGAAATCTTCGAAATTTCTTAAAATTCTTAGCGATTCAATAAAATAATTAACGAATTAATATAATCAAATCTTGTGAAGTTTCTTGAAATACCTTAGAATCCCACGAAATCTTTATAATTGTTGAGAATTCCTTGAAATTTCATTTCATATCATTTATTTTCCAACGTTCTCTAGAAAACTCTTGAAATCTTTGGACATCCTACATAATTCTTTGAAAACCCTTGCAATTTTTTTAATCTCTTGAAATCCTTTGGAATACTTCAAAATCCCTTGAAATCTTTGAAAGTCGTTGAAATCCATCAAAGTGAGTAGAAATTATTTCAAATCCCTTAAAGATATATTAAATTGAACATACGCACCAAAGTTCTATGAAAAAACCGTTTAAATCCCTATAAATCTTTTAAATTATTTGAAAATCCTGGAGATTCAATAAAATCCCTTGAGTTCCATTTGATTTAATTTTCAAAATTTCTCAAGAAAACTCTTGAAATTCTTTGAAATCCTTTGGAATCCCTTAAATTCCTCGGAAATGTTTGAAAACCTCTGAAGTCCTCTAAAATCCCTTGAAGTGTTTCAAAATCTTACGAAATTCGTTGAAATCCGTGAAAATATTCTTAAATCTCTTGAAAATTTTGAGATCCTTTAAAAATAGTTGAAATGTTTGAAAACCCTAGAAAAACTTTTTAAGAGTCTTTTGGAATTCTGTAAAATTCCTTGAAATCTGTGGAATTCTGTGAAACCCCTTGAAAATTTTTTAAATACTACGCTAAATAAATAAATAAATCATTCGTTCGTTTGTACTAGCTCTATTCTTTGCCTTATCCTTCCAATATTTTAACGCTATTTTTTTTACACTGATTTTCTTATAATGATTTTCTATAATGATTTTTCTAGATTGACAAAAAACTGGTAAGAAATTCATGATACGAGTATAGAAATCATTATAGATCTATACTGAATTTAATATAATACTTTTTCGTAAGGAGGGATTCGTAAGGGATTGTAAAAGGCTGCATGGGACTGCATGAGGTTGCATGAGATTCCACGGGATTGCATGCAGATTGCAGGGAATGGGACTGCATCGAGATTGCATGGGCTTACAAGAGATTGTAAAAGATTGCATTAGATTGCATGAGATTACAAGGAATTGTGAAGAATTGCATCGAGATTTCATGAGATTACACGGGATTGTAAAGGACTGCATGGGATTGCAGAAAATTGCATGGGATTGCACAAGGTTGCATAAGATTGCAGAGAGAGAGAGAGAGAGAGAGTGTGTGTGTGTGTGTGTGTACACCAGATTGCAGGAGAAATTAACCTCTCGAATATAGTGAAAGAAAAATATTCGATTATGCCAGATCATGCGGTTATAAAAGAAATGATGCATGCGTCCTAAAGCACGACCCAAGACAGATTTATGTGTAAGCATAGTCGATAAACGTTAAATTAAACTAAAATCATATATAAATAAAAAATAAAAATAAATCTTTGTGAAATTCTTAAAAGATTTCAAAATATTTCTAAGATTTCACAAAGATTTCAAAGGATTGCAAAATACTTCAAAGATTTCAAACAAACGTTAACCCTAAACTAAAATCCTACATAAATTAAAGAATTTACAAAAATATAAAAGATTTCAGAGGGATTTTAAAGGTTCCAAATATTTTACAAAGATTTCAAAAGATGTTTTCCGATTTCAAAAGATTTCTCGAAGATTTCAAACATTATTTCATCGTGACGCACGAAACGCAGCTGAAGCAATCAGAGGGAGATGAGCGAATATACATCGGGAGGAGCGTAGCTGAGTTGGAGCGATGAGAGAGAGAGAGAAGCGGAGAGAAGCATGCGTTCGGTCTCTCTCTCTCTCTCTCTCTCTCTCTCTCTCTC
>JAUMHM010000049.1:553868-564043 GCA_032362435.1 Melikaiella ostensackeni
TGAAAAAATTCTAGACCCTAATGCCAACTCAAAAAACATCTTCTTTACAATTTCATATACTTTGGGTCAATAAAAAACGATGTCTTTCAAAAAACCAGCAAAGATATCATTTAACACTCAGAAAAAAATTCCAGTCCTTTCGCAGTTATTTTAACTTTTAAATTCAAACCTTCGAAACTAAATAATGAGAATTATGGAAAGAAGAATCTCCAAAATCAAGATTCTAATGCGGAACAATTCTAAATTCAACTAAGAATTCAACCAAATTCTCGGTCAGAGACTAAATTTACTGACTCTTCCCGGTTTTCCCGGTATTCCAGTGGACCTTCTATCTGTATATTTTAAAAGTCTCTCTTTTTCTTGGAAAGAAACTAAATGAATGAGATATTCTTTCCTTTTTCATTTTATTCATCTCTCTTAGCAACTGTGAGGATATCTGGGACGAGAAGAACTTGGAAAAGGGATGTTACAGGAGAGCTTTGAAGGGAAAGGGGATTGGCAAATGCTTCCGGCAGTTTTTGCAATTAGTGAGTTTAACGTGAACATGCAGAGGGCGGTAGAAGCACTTTCTGCCCCCTCGCATGTACTTGATACTTTCCATGATGTTTAAACATCTCACTTGTATTGAGTGAAACTCTCAAGAAGATGAACCTCGTTCTTAACTTATTCTCCTTCATCATTCTATCTAGAAACTTGAAAATCTTAAGAAACTATGAAGTTCTCAACTACGCAGGGATTTGTGTTCTCCCGCCCTTTAGAATTAAGTTTTCGAGATTTGAAAACTATACATCTATTTATATTAGCCTCACGTAGGAATCGTTTGTCCTATTTTTCTTTCTGTTTTAAAATCGGAAAATGGATACACAGCTTTATAGCTTTTCGATTGCTTAAGGCTCAGCGATTCGACACGTTTCCGGCTTTCAAAATGCGTTTCACGTTCGAAGCCGAAATTCAGGAGCATCTCACCGACTAGACTCCGTTTTCAGGGCACTTCCGATCGAGCGACGATGGATTTGACAAATGGATGTATCCGGCAAGTGACACGTTGCTAGACACTCTCGGCCGTGCACGTGACACGTTTAACGTGTGTAGCCTTACGTGGCCTCGATCCCAATAGGGTTGAGAATGCGTCATCGTGCCAGACGTTGCCCAAATCGAACACATACACACATTATGTACACGTCTCCCATTGCACTTCCAAATTCTCAAAAATTCTCAAACATGCCTCGAGAAACGTATTTGGAGTCAACGGTTCCACATTCAATACGTATTTGCCAGTTTGTCATATTTTCACGTCAGGTAAGTCTTTTCAAAATCCTTTTCAAACTTTCAAGAGTTAAGTAACGAGATTTTATTGGAACATAACAATTCATAAATAGGCAGCCAAGTCACACTTAATCTGAAGATACATTTCCTGTTGCAATCTACTTTGTCTCTATGATAGTCTTTTCAAAAGACTGTTACATTCTTGGATTATTCTTTCGCAGATCAAATTGATACTTTCAAATTTAATGTGATGCTAAACGAATCTAAGGAACGTTTTGATTAATACTAAATTCAAGACCAATTATTTAGATCCCGATTTGTAAAATTATCATGAACATGGTCAATCTACTTTGTCTCTATGTTAGCCTTTTCAAAAGACTGTTACATTCTTGGATTATTCTGTCGCAGATCAAATTGATATCTTCAGATTTAATGTGATCCTCAACGAATTTAAAGAACATTCACAGAAAAGAATAGATTTAATGCTTCCATGATGATTCATTATAGTAAAAGTAGATGTTTCGGGTTTCAATTGTAGTTTTGCACAATTCGTAATTTTGCACACGATTGAAACCGGACACATCTCCTTTTACTTTTCACAGAAAATCTTGGAGTTTTACTATCATCTTGAAGTTGTATCAAAGTGATTTGCAAAATAATCCAGATTTGGTACAAAAATTATACTTGACAAGTGAAGACAGACCCTGGATACATTGACAAATTAACACCTTATGTTTCCACATCAATTTCTTTTTTCCGTCTGTTTGCGATGAGAAACCGACTGTCGGTCGCTAGGATCGTGAAGTTGGGCTAGTAAATTTTTAGATTCACTCAACTGGATAATTATGTTATCAAATGGAAGATTGACTTGAGCTGCAGTACTTTTGATATCTCAAGATTTCCTGTGTTTCAATTCATGCTCGACTCATGAGAAATTATTCAGATACTAAGTTGTAAAATTGTCATTCTTAGATTATTCTGATGCAGATCAAATTGATACCTTCAAATTTAGTGTGATCCTGAACGAATCCAAGGAATCTTCAAATTCATGCTAAACTCGAGAGCAATCATTCAGACTCTAAGTTGTTAAATTGTCATGCGTATGGTCGATCTACTTTGTCTCTATGATGGCCTTCTCAAAAGACTGTTACATTCTTGGATTATTTTGTAGCAGATCAAATTAATACCTTCAGATTTAGTATGATCCTAAACAAATTTAAGGAACGTTTTAGTTTATGCTAAACTCGGGAGCCGTTATTCAGATTCTGAGTTGTAAGATCAACATGAGCATGGTCAATCTACTTTGCATCTATGATAGCTTCTTCGAAAGACTGTTACACTCTTGAATTATTGTGTGGCAGATCAAATTGATACCTTCAGATTAAGTGTGATCCTAAACGAATTCAAGGAATGTTTACGGAAAATCTTGGGGTTTTACTTGCATCTTGAGGTTGGATCAAAATGATTTGCAGTACACTAGTACTCAATTCATTAAAATGATCCAGATTTGGTATCAAAATTATACTTGACAAGTGAACATAGACACTTGTTACATTGACAGGTTAGCACCTTATGTTTCCACATCAATTTCTTTTTTCCGTCTGTTTGCAAAAAAAACAAGTCAACTTCCGACTGTCGGTTGCTAGGATCCTGAAATTGGGCTAGTAATTTTTTTGATTAACTAGATTGGGTCATTTTTACATTAAGTGGAAGATTGAATTGAGCTGCGGCACTTTTGATATTTCATGATTCACTGTGCTTTAATTCGTGCTCAACTCGAGAGCAATTATTCAGACCCTGAGTTCTAAAATTGTCATGGACATGGTCAATCTACTTTGTCTCTATGATAGCCTTTTCAAAAGACTTTTACATTCTTGATTTATTCTGCTGCAGACCATATTGATACTTTCGGATTTAGTGCGATCATACAAAATGTCCAGGTATCAAATTGATCTAAAAAATTGCATCAAAACGTTGCACAATGAATAGTTTTCATTTATTACATAATATAGCTGTCAACTGTTTGCAACGACTTTGGGTTTTTGTGTGATACCTGTATCCTGGACGAATTTAAGGAACGTTTTAATCATGCTAAACTCGTAGGCAAAAATTTAGATCCTAATTTGTAAAATCGACATGAGCATGGTCAATCTACTTTGTGTCTATAATAGCCTTTAAGAAAGGCTGCTACATTCTTGGATTATTCTGTTGCAGAAAAAATTGATACCTTTAGATTCAGTGTGATCCTAAACAAATTTAAGGAAAGCTTTAGTTCATGCTAAACTCGAAAGCGATCATTCAGATTCTGAGTTGTGAAATCGTCATGAGCATGGTCAATCTACCTTGCATCTATAATAGCTTCTTCGAAAGACTGTTACATTCATGAATTATTTTGTTGCAGATCAAACTGATACCTTTAATTTAGTGTGATCCTAAACGAATTCGAAGAATGTTCGCGGAAAATCCTGGGGGTTTACTTTCATCTTGAGGTTGGATTAAAATAATTTTCAGTACACTAATACTCAACTGATTAGAATGATCCAGATTTGGTATCAAAATTATACTTGACAAGTGAACATAGACACTTGTTACATTGACAAGCTAGCACCATATGTTCCCATATCAATTTCTTTTTTCCGTCCGTTTGCAAAAAAAAAACAAGCCTACTCCCGACTGTCGGTTGCTAGGATCCTGAAGTTGGGCTAGTAAATTTTTTGATGAACTAAATTGGATCATTTTGATATTTAATGGAAGATTGAATTGAGCTGCAGCACATTCGATATCTCATGATTCACTGTGTTTGAATTCGTGCTCAGCTCAAGAGCAATTATTCAGACCCTGAGTTCAAAAATTATCATGGACTTGGTCAACCTACTTTTTCTCCATAACAGCTTTTTCAAAAGACTGCTACACTCTTTGCTTATTCTGCTGCAGAGCAAAGTGGTACCTTCAGATTGAATGTGATCCAAAACAAATTTAAGGAACGTTCTAGTTCATACTAAACTCGAGAGTAATCATTCAGATCCTGAGTTGTAAAATCGTCATGAACATGGTCAACTTACTTTGTGTCTATGATAGCCTTTGGAAGAAGCTGTTACATTTTTGGATTATTCTGTTGCAAATCAAATTGATACCTTCAGATTAAGTGTAATCACACAAAATGTCCACTTATCAAACTGATCTAGAAAGTCGAATCAAAACGTTGCACAATGGATAGTTTTCATTTGTTACATAATTTAGTTGTCAATTGCTTGCAACGATTTGATACCCTGCGTTTTTGTGTGATATCCTTAATGAATTTAAGGAACATTTAATCATGCTAAACTCGAGATCAATTATTCAGATCCTAAGTTGTAAAATTGTCATGAACATGGTCAATCTACTTTGTCTCTATGATGGGATTTAAAAAGGGCTGCTACATTCTTGGATTATTCTGTTGCAGATCAAATTGATACCTTCAGATTAAGTGTAATCACACCAAATGCCCAGGTATCAAACTGATCTACAAAATCGCATCAAAACGTTGCACAATGGATAGTTTTCATTTATTGCATAATGTAGTTGTCATCTGCTTGCAACGATTTGAAACTCTGGGTTTTTGTGCGATATCTTAAACGAATTCAAGGAACGTTTTAATTCATGCCGAACTCGAAAGCAATTAATCAGATCCTGAGTTGTAAAATTGTATGTGTTTGAAGTTCTGAACGTTCAAATGAACGTTTTTACTTATGGCTTTGTGAACCATAAGCAGTGCTGAAATATTAATTTGTCTACATTGCAAATAATAGATTATAAAAAAAACTTTTAATACATTATATCAAATTGTAGTTGGAACAATATTTCTAGATGAAGTATAATTGGGAAAAAATATTTCGTTCATTTAAACGTTTAGAACTTCAGGTACATTAAAATTGTCATGAACATGGTCAATCTACTTTGTCTCCATGATGACATTTAAAAAAGGCTGCTACATTCTTGGATTATTCTATTGTAGATCAAATTGATATCTTCAAATTGAGTGTGATCACACCAAATGCCCAGGTATCAAATTGATTTAAACAATCGCATTAAAACGTTGCACAATGGATAGTTTCCATTTATTACATAATGTAGTTGTTATCTGCTTGCAATGATTTGATACCCTGGGTTTTTGTGTGATATCCTAAATGAATTTAACTATTATTCAAGGAACGTTTTAATTCATCCTAAGCTCGAGAGCAATTAATCAGATCCTGAGTTGTAAAATTGTCATGAACATGGTCAATCTACTTTGTCTCTATGATAGCCTCCCCCCTTCCCTTAAGCTCGTTTACATCCTCGTAAGACACGGCTATTATTTTTGTCCTGTCGACGTAAATGTTGGACTCCCTCTTCACATTCACACATACTCGAATGCATATATATAGAGATTCGTGAACACTGAACAAGCATACCTACACATTTAATCCTCTAGGAATTCCCGGGAACATTTGTCTTTCCGCGTTGAGCTACATGCGCGTATTGTTCATTGTACATGAACTTACACGTGTCACTATACATAGTGAAAGAGTTTCTCCTCTCACAGAGGCACTTTCACAAACATGCGTGAGACTGTGAAATAATTCCTGCTCTTCGTTCGACGCGTTTGTTATTTTTCCACGGCTTTTCAAAACTCCATGCGACTCTGTTTGTTGAAGGATTTAAAGTCAGTATTTCCTACTCAAGTCGGGAATTCTCGGATTTTCACTGCAACAATGCCGGGATTGTCCAAATTTGGAAAGATTTATGGACCAGAATGACCTGGAATGTGTTCTCAAGCTTCTGAGTTGGAGCGTTGTCAATTCGGAAGTCCTTGAATAATGCTTTAAGTACCAGTGCGATATTAGGGTGGTCTTTATTTACATGGTAAAAATTTCTTTCGGGAATTCGCTTGCTCCCACTCAAAATTAAGGTGCGAATGTCCAAAAATAGCATGTCCTCCAAATTTTAGCCAAATCGGTTAATTTTTACCCATCGCCCCAGGCACGTGAAGTTGGGAGGAATTGTGCAAAATCGTTTAATTTACGTAACTTTTTCAGTTTTTATTTAAATCAATCGTCCTTATAGGACGATAATCTCTATGTCATGCCGAAAATATCTTGATTTTGAAAATATTTCAATTTTCAAAATTTTTAAAAAGTTGGACCCAACAATTTGAGTAAAAATTTTCACTTTCTATAGTTATTAACTAAGAATAGTGGACAAAAAAATTCAAAAATTTGTAAAAATTCAACAGGGCGGCCAATTACATATTCCAAGAAGAGCTTATTTTTTCAGTTTTTAATTAAATATCATCCGATGATCCCAGAAGACCAAAATTCTGAAAAATTCCAATATAGCGCCTAGTCGAATTTTCAAAATTGTGTTACTTTTATACTTTTCAACAAAATCGTCCTAAACTTCCCCAGAAAATCAAGTTTATCTTAAAGCATTTGGTGTCAATATTAGACCTATAAAATTTTGGAAAAAGTCCAAGATTGCAGCCAGAAAACTTTGCAAAAATCAATCAGTTTTAACATTTTTAAATGGGATCGGTATCAATTTCGAAAAAAATGCACTAAAAAGGATAGAGGCGAAAGCTCTTTAAGGTACTACATGGGAACCCATGCAGAAACCTGCATGGGAAAGGGAATCTATATGGAATTCTATAAAGACTCTGCGGTGCCAAATATCCATTTCGAGATAGGATTTTTTTAACACGTTTTACGAGCATACTCAGTATTTTCAAAATATTTTATGTGCGATAAATAATTACATTCTTTCAAATCTTAGTTTCGCGAAATTCATTATGAATTTTATTGTTTGACGAGCATTTTTTGCGTCTTTGAAATGCTATTCTTCCTAGCCACTGAAAACGATTTATTACACAACAAGAAAATTCAGAATTAATTCCGCAGAAGTAATTTTGAAGGTCTAATATCAACACGAAGTGCTTTAAGAGCTGTTTTTGTAATTTTTAAGTGACCGGCATCTTGGTTATTTTTTAATTTTTGAACTATCCTGTCCACCATTGACTTTACAATAATTTAATGGATTTTTTACAATGCTTAATCACTCTCAGTTATTTACTATAGAAAATTAAGTTTTTGATGTAAATTTTTGGGTCCACCACCTTAAATTTTTCCAAAATTTTTGACTTCTCGGATCATCGATTGATTTCTAAGGTCAAACTTCTTTTTTCTAGTAAGTGAGCCATTTTTGGAATTTTTAGTTGTCCGCCATCTTGGAATTTTTTAAAATTTTGGTCTTTTGGGATCATCGGATGCAATCTAAAGCCAAACTTCTTTTTATAGCAAAATTTGAAAATATTTAATTGCAAGCTACGAAAATGAGCTATTTTGGAATATTTAATTGACCGCGCACTTGGATTTTTACAAAATTTTGATCTTTCCTGTCCACCATTCACTTGAGAATAATTTATTAGATTTTTACATTCTCATCTCAATGCGAAAGTATTGGTTTTATGCGAAAATTGACTTTCGCAGATTTCATCCAATCTTAGCGTTTTCGGGCTCACTGATTGAAAAAAATGGATTTTACTTCGGTGTCTGTCTGTCGTTTTTGTCGTTGTCGTTGTCTGTGAACATGATAACTTTCGAAGGAATTATCCGATTGGATTGCCCTTTGGCACAGTGTTTTCAGGCCTGAAAAGAAAGGACGAGTTCGTTATTCAACCATTTTTGACCAACGGTTCTGATTTTATCCATCGAAAATGGTATTTAAAAAATAAAAAATTTCATTTTCCAGCAAAACTATGCGAGATACGACAAAAATGTTGAGAAGCAAAATTGTCCATTTCAGAAAGGTCAAAACATTTTCTAGAAACTACATCTTTGATGAGGCATATAGTTTTTGTTTTAATTGTGAAAAATGTTATTTAAAAAATGATCTTTCCCGGAAAAACTATACGAGATACGAAAAAAATGTTGAGAAACAAAATTGTTTGTACAAATTTGTTTTGAAATATTTTTTGAAGAGACGCATAGTTTTCCTTTTAATAGTGAAAAATGTTATTAGAAATAAAAAATTACACTTTGTGGCAAAACTATACGGGATACGAAAGAAAAGTAAGGAAGCAGAACTCTTCATCTCAAAAAGATCTACAAATTTATTTGAGACTATTTTTTTGATGAGAAGCATAGTTTTGGTTTCAGCCGAGAAAAATTTTATTCAAAATAAAAAATTCCATTTTCGAGTCAAACTTTTCAAGATTCAAAAAAACGTTACCAAAGAAAATTGTTCATCTCAAAAAGGTCTACAAAAAGAAAATAATAATAATTATTATTATTAATTATTATTATTAAAAATAATAAATAAATGAATAAAATAAAATATATTGTTGGGTCTGCCATTTTGGAAATTTTGGGAATTTAAATATTTTTTAAATCAAGATATTTTAAGCATTATATAGAGATTATCGTCCTATGTAGAAGATTGATTAGAATAGAAACTGAAAAAGTTGCATAAATTAAACGTTTTTGCACGGATTTTAATAATCTTTTGTGGGCGAAGAGGGCCTAATATGAAACAAAAAAGCTCGAACCGTTGGTTTAGATAAAAAGTGGTTTCCAAGAAAAAAGGAGTGAAAGAAATCCGCGCTGAATAACTATCGGTCGAACTGTAGATTGCTCGAGCAACTGCGATAGAGAAATGGTCTAGGTCCCAGACTAGAGACTCTACCGCCGTGCGTTCGCGCCGTGTATTTTTTTCAAACCTTTTTTCTTAATCCTTTTTTTAATAATTTCACCGCAAGTATGCATGAATATTATAAAAATAATAATAAATAGTCAAAAAAATATATTTTAAAATCAAAAAATTATTATTTCAGACACAAAAATATGTTTATCAATGATTTGATGTCTGTAATATATAATATATTATTTTTAACCGACGAACATTATTACTTTTCAATTTTTCAAAATTTTTTGTCAGCGAAAAATTAGTTAAAATAAAATTATATGAATGAAAGAGAATTGAATAACGTAAACGTAAAAACGTTGAAAAATTGCAAAATAATGTTTATTGGTTGAAAATAATCTATTACATTATATAATGATAATAATTCATTATATTATATCATATTGTATTATATTATATTATATTATATTATATTATATCAACTTATTGCTGAAAAAAATTTTCTGTCAGAAATAATAATTTTTCTGTTTCAAAATTTTTTTTCTATTCATTATTATTTTCATTGAATTCATGCATACACACAGTTAAATCATTCAAAGAAAAAAAAATAAGAAAAAAATGTTGAAAAAAAGTAAGAGGACGCGAACGCCTGACGGTAGACTCTCTAGTCTAGAACCTAGAAACCATTGGTGCTCTATTGCAGTTGCTCGAGCACTACATTATTCGACCGGTATATAATCAGCGCGGATTTTTTCCCACTAATTTTTCCCGTAAACCGCTTTCTATTTGAGCAAATGGTTTGAGATTTGTTCATTTCATATTAGGCCCTCATCGCCCACAAAAGATCATTAAAATCCGTGTGTTTCCAGGTACTTTTACATTTGAAATTTGTTTTCCCAATAGTGCGCTCTTATGAATTTGAAATTATCTTTGAATATAAAACATCCTTTAAGATAAATTATCCATAAAAAAATTTTTTTTCCCATAATTCGCAAAAAATAGCTAGTTTTTCCACCTGTTTTCTGTTTAAAAAGTGACCGATTTGCTGTCGATGACGTGGCGCATGCGCAGTGTCGACCTTTCCGGACTTCGGTGAAAAAAGGAGACGGACGCTATGAAAAAAGTAGACGGACGCAGCGAAAAAAGTGACGCACAGTGAAAAAAGTAAATATGTAAAGTGCGAACTACTGAACGAACCCTGTGGTCTGCTTCAGTAAGTGAAGGTGAACTCACAACTATTGCGTTGTATCTAA
>JAUMHM010000049.1:646149-662696 GCA_032362435.1 Melikaiella ostensackeni
TTTGTGAGATTTTTGGCGTGTTTTGGTGCACACAAGGTTTCATAGTAGAATGGATTTTATTTCGATCTTTTGAAAAATATTTTAGGGTATGTTAAATGATTCTAAGGAATTTTCATAAGCTTTAAAAAATCAAGGAATTTCAAAAGATTTCAAAGGATTTGAAATATTTTAGGGCATTTTTAAAGATTACAAGGAATTTTCAAGAGATTTCAAAATTTCCAGTAATTTTCAAGGATTTTAATGACTATGAGAGATTTAGAATATTTTGAAAGATTCCAATAGACTTAACGTATTTTATAGGATTTCCGAGATATTCAATGATTTTAGGGGATTTTATAGACTCCCAATAAGTAATTTCAATGAATTTCCCAGGATCTCCAAGGTGTTTATGGGGCTTCAAATATTTCAAGGGATTTCAAGAAATATCATTAGATTCCATGCAATTTCAAAGAAATTTTATGTTTCCATGGATTCCAAAGAATTTATTCATAAGAATTGAGAGATTTCATAGAATTTCAACGATTTGAATATTTTAAGACGTTTCCTAAGATTTCACAGAATTTTAAAGATTACACGATACTTTGAAAGATACCAAGGAATTTTGAATAGATCTGAATAATTTAATGGGATTTGAAGGGACTCTTAAGATTTTAGAATATTTCAAAACATTCCAGGAGCAGTTTCGATAGATTTCAAGAATTACAAGGGATTTCAAGGGATTCCAAATGATTTTAAACTATTTTTAAGACTTTGGGGTTTTTTTAAAAGATTCAAGGAATTTTCAAGAGATTTAAAAATTTCAAGTTATTTTCAAGGATCTTAATGACTTTAAGGGATTCAAGATATTTTAAAAGATTCCAATGGACTTAACGGATTTTATAAGATTTCTGAGAATTTCGATGATTTTCAGGGGTTTTAAAAAAGCTCTCAAGACATTTTAATCAATTTTCATAGATTTCAGGAAATATTGTCACATTAAATGAAATATCACGGGTTTTTAAAGGGATTTTATTGTATTTCAATGGATTGTGAAGATCTGAAGTACTTTTATAACATTTCAAGGGGTATCAAGGAATCTCGTGAGGTTTATGGGATTTTAATAGGATTTCCTAGATTTAAAGGGTTTTCAATATTTTTCTCAATTTTAAGGTCTGCTGTATGCACCCTTCGATATTTTCCGGCCCATCGCTAATTGCACCGATTGAGTCCCACGCCAACCCACCCCTGTAAGTATCGTGTTCAAAGTTTTATCATCTGTTGATTTTTGGAAAAATTTTTAAATGCTCGAAGTGCATCAAATTTAAAAATATTTTTTAATTGAATTAATTCGATAATGAGAAAATATTATTCAGTAACTTAACTGAAAACCCTGCAAAATTTCAAAAAATTGAGACTCATAATAACGAAGAAGGGTGTTAACCGCAAAAAATGAAAAAGTGATTACTTCAGATAATTAACTATGACAAAAATAGTATATTGCATCACAAGTGCAGGGGTTACTATTATAAGAGTGGAATAGCTTTTCGCACGTGTCACACACGATATTTTTTGCAAAAAGTGCAGAAAATGGCGATATTCCATGTCTGTAAAGTGCGCGCGAAGTGTCAGATTCCTTTACTGTGGGATTAGCGTGCAGGAATATGGTATTCTCGCACAGTTTTGCGTGCGAAAGTATTCCAGCATGGCAAACTGTACGGGAATACCATATTCCCGCACGTTAATCTCATAGTAGAGGATTCTGGTTCTTCGCGCACACTTTACAGACACGGAATGTTGCCATTTTTATGCATGTGTTGCAAAAATGATAATTCTCGTTCTTCCTCGACTAAAACAAAATCTCTCTCTGTATACTTTGACTTTATCGCGATTCCTTGACAGGACACTACACAGAAGAAAGCTGAGCTCATTTTGAGTCGTATTCTGACCCTTAATTGAGACGCGGCATTTTTTAGTCAAAAGGGACTTAAATTGAGTTGTTAAACAAAAGAAAATTACATGAAGTTGCTCCGTCAACAGTTGAAGTGAGACCTGAAAAAAACAAGACGCAGCAAAAGAAAGCCTAACTTTTTTCTGTTTTCTGTATAGCGTAACCTTTCGAATTTTTTTTCGAACTTTTTGGCTGTTCTTTTTTAGTACACAATTTTTCATAAGAAATTAGATTTCACTTCGATATTTAAGAAACGAAAAAATGGATAATATGCTTTCACAGAGAAAAGAAAAAATTGAGGGATGTCTCTGAAATGCTAATCTCGCAGTAGAGGAATCCGGAACTTTGCGCACCTTTTGCAGATACGGAATGTCGCTATTTTCATGCATGTGTTGCAAAAATGATAATTCTCGTTCCTCCTCGACTGAAACAAAATCTTCCTGTGTATACTTTGAATTTATCGTGATTGATTGACACGACACTAGCGAATCCATCGCGTGCATACTGTACACTGTGTACTGTATAGCGTAACCTTTTGAATTGCCGATGCAAATTCCATAAATTTTAACGAACCTCCGAACGGCGCCCCTTCAAGTAGTCATATAGAGCATATCGATCGGGCAAATCTCGTTGTTTGGAAATAGTTCTTCGGTTTTCTGCAGGTGAAGTGGGAGTGGGACTAGGGGTGGGAATTTGAATCGTGAAGGGTAGAAAGGGGGTGACAGGTTTCGTCGAAGACCGGGGTTGTTTAGTTACCGGAGCCGTTAGACACGATATTCCTTCCTCCATTAGGGAAATGAATTCCACCCTCGTTTCTCGTCTCTCTCACTCTTTAACTTTTGCCCATCACTTCTCTTCGCTCCTTCCACTGTTCCCCCCTCTCTTTCACGCTATATCTTTCAGACTGAAGTGAAAAAAGTATCTTCAAACAGCAGACTTTCTCCTTATGCTGTCACAAATCCTCGAGAAAACCAGATTCCACTTCACGTAGACTACTTCGTCATTATTGCATACACGGGTGGTGTGTACATATCTTTTTTGCAAAAGCCACGCTAAAGTAACGAGCGCAGTCTCTCTAATGCATCTAAAAGAGAATTCATTTATGCAGAGGGACGCACTTTGACTTTTGAGCTTGACTCTGATGAAGATTTTAGCTGATAGGATTTAGTTCGCTATATTGGCGTTTATAGAAAAAAAGTCCTAACATTCAATTTTGAAGAAAGAATGACTTTATGACTTACAGACTACTTTAAAATTTGCAAGTGACAAATGTGGGAATTTTTAATTCTAAACCTCTTAAGCAATGAATTTTAAAATCTTTCCAATTAGAATAACTTCAACATGGTGGCGCTGAATCAACTTTAATTGAAAGGCGCTTGCATATGGAATTTTCTGGTTGATTATGGTTCCCCTTTATCCCATGAAAGTTTTCAGAACAAACTTAAAATCATCACCTGAACCCTTTTTCAAAGAAGTCAATTTTTGTTATGAAATGTAGAATTTTCATACAAATTGACGGAAAAAGTTGCTTTAAAGTTGTTTTTTTATTTTATTTTTTTTTATTTATTTTACGATGTGTAAGCATCTTAGATCTCGATATGGAGAGATAGGCTTGAGCCAGAGCGATAAGAGGGAGAGAGGCCGTACGCTTGCTTCTTTCCACTTCTCTCTCCCTCTCATCACTCCAACTTAGCTACGCTCCTCGCGATGTATATTTGCTCATCTCCCTCTCATCGCTCCAGCTGCGCTTTGTGCGTCATGATGAAATAATATTTGAAATCCTTGTGAAATCTTTTTAAATCGCAAAAGATTTCTCCAAATCTCTGTAAAATCTTTGAAATATTTCTAAAATCTTTTACATTTTTGTGAATTCTTTGATTTATGTAAGATTTTAGTTTAAGCTAACGTTTGTTTGAAATCTTGAAAAAATTTTGCATTCTTTGTGAAATATTTTGAAATCGCAAAAGATTTCTTAAAATCTTTGTGAACTCTTTGATTTATGTAAGATTTTAGTTTATAGGCTAAAGTTTTGCAACATCTTTGAAGCATTTTGCAATCTTGTGAAATCTTTGTGAAATATGTTGAAATCATTTGAAGATTTCACAAAGACTTATTTATTCTTTGATTTATATGAGATTTTAGTTTTATTTAACTTTTATCAAAGATGTTTACACCAAATCTGTCTTGGGTCGTAGTTTAGGACGCATTTATAATTTTTCATTTAATTTTATGGCATGATTTAAAAATTTCTTTCAAAAATCAAGCTTGTCAATATATGTACTCACTATTTTTTTAAATTTATTCTAGTACATCGCGCTTAAAATTGACTTGAACCCGGAAAGTCAGTTTCGGCAACTCATAAGTATGGTTAAAACACAACACAACACAACAGCTCATATGATTTACATGAACTTTATGTTATTGCCAAAAGCTTCTAAAGTCAACATGAACCGACTACATTGCTCGTTTAGAGCATATTTGAATATTTTCCAATAAATTAATAAAAAATAGTTTTATTTCTCAAAAACTTTAGTTACATTTTAGATTCACTCAGTTGGCGAAACTGAATTTCAGAACTCAAGTTAATTTCGAACGAAGTACTAGAATGAAATAAAAAAATTAGTAGTAGGTACCTACATACAGAAATTTTTCAATAATGCTTTCTATCATAACTTTAGGATGTACAAAACTATCAAATTAAATCAAAAATAAAAAGAACAACTTTGATGCACCTTTTACCATCAAGTTGTATGCGAATGCTTCATCTCATAATTTTGAAAAAACAAAAATTGACTTATTTCAAAGAGGATTCAGGCGATGAATTTATATTTGGTTTGAAAACTTTCATGCGATGCCAGGGAACCATAATTAACCAGAAAATCTCATATGGCATGCAGGCATCTTTTAATTAAAGTTGGTTCAGCCCCACCATTTCGATTTTTCCTAACTTGAACACTTCCAAAAATTGAATCGTTCTCAATTACGAAGCTTCCAAATTCACATTTTTCGTAATTTATATTTTGTTAAATTACGATTGCTTCCAAACTTGAATGATTTTTCGTGTAAATGCTTACATTAAGTCTGTAATGCTTCGTAATTCGTTTCAGACTTACTACTTACTATTTTACAAGAAGGGAAAAATAAAGGAAGTTTTGAAAATGAGTTAACTTAACCCAATTTAAAAGCAAGTGATCAGAATTTATGATCTATGATACTCCTATTAAACAAAACAGGATATGTGAACACGACAATTTGTGATAAATGTTGACACGACTTAAATCAATGGCGTGACTTTTGTGTCGCGTGACTACATTTAAAAGGGGATATTTGATACGTACACAATAATTGCACCCTCTTGATATTATTTACACGATACGAGCCTTCTATTATTTATTATACGTTACATCCCCATCAATTGTTAAAAGTTAGTACTTTTTTCTTCACCAAATTTAAAACTACCAAGTTTGAATACTATAATCTTTATTTTTTTCTTTAAATTCATTTTCTTGACCTAGAGTCTGTTTTAAACTTAAACCCAAATAGGAATGTGTCCAGGTTTATCCGACTGCAAGTAGTTATCTAGAAACGAGGGAAGAAATTGCTTCCCCAGTTGCCCTGGGATCTCGATTGATATAGATTGATCGCTCGAACAATTGCAGGCTGAATTTCTTCCCCCATTTCAACGAGATGATGGAGCTTTTGTGGAAAGTGTGGTTTTACAGACTCAGAAATGTCAGAAGCATTTCCCACTATTTCAAAACAGAATTCGTCTTTAAAAAGAGTTTTTTGGACCTAATAATCTAAAATTGGAACTATTATCACAGAAGAGTACAAGACTAGTTAAGTGAAAATAAAATGAAACCCCTAAGTAGAGCAAAGAAAGAATGCGAATCACATATGAGCTACCAAGTCCAGAAAATAAGATTCTGATTTTCATCGTTTCCCAGATTTGAGGTGCCCTACATTATTTAAATGCACGCACCAAGTGGAGTACTTTTTTATTCTTAAACCGCCAAACCAAAGCTTTAAACGTTTTGCAGCACATTTTCTATTCAACTTCAAATTTCGGGAAAAGGCACTGTCAGCTATTTTTACACGTTTTTAAACAACTTTTTGTACCTATTTATATCTATACAATTCTGGGAACCTTTTGCTGTTTAAGGTCGACTTGAAGCCATTGATAATTAAATTATGGTTTAAGCTTCAAAAGACAACAGTTCAAATTTAATTCATTCGCTAATTCCATTATCTACAGCTTTTGTGTGCAGATGCAATAAAATATTGAAGAATTCAAAACACAAAAGAGAGTTAAGAACACAGAATGAAGAACCTATTCTCTTCTCTGCTTCTGTATTTTATCAGAAGATGAATATTCATGAGTCTCGAGAAAGCAGAATTCCCGATATTGATTTTTTTTCTTCTTTCTTCGCTCTTTAATCACAGCTCCACTCTTGGCAATTTTATTCAGTTGTAAAATTCAAATGGCCCGTCTTTAGACTCGATTATTTATTCAGAGTTTTGTACTTATTCTAAGCGGATTTCTGAAGTGTTTGAAGAAAGTTTCTGAGATTTGGTGCTTTCAGGTTAAAGAGCAATGCCATGCAACTGCCATTTCCACAAGACGAGGGAAAAGTGTAGAAGTAAAAGTGCATTTTCAAGCTTAGAAAACCCTTCGGGAAAACGGGAATTTGTACATTATCTAACGTAAGAAAAAAATTAGGGAAAAAGTTATAATTATAGTGGCCACACTAAGAATATTCTCATAAGAAATTTAGGGTGTCCGTTTTAACCAAGGAAAAAAATTCTCGGTGATTTCCCGGTTTTTCTCGGTTCACAAAAATTGTTCACTGTCATTGAGATCAGAAAATTCGAACTCTTGAAGCTGAAATTATTTTTATTTAAATTAGTCGAAACTAAATTGCCCGTTAAAGCACTTAAAGTGGAACTCTGTTGAATTTTAAAGTTTTAAAATTGAAACTAAACACATTTTTAATTTAGAAATTGTTCATTCAAATGCTTAATAATTTAGACGTATAAAATGAAATCTTTCAACACAATAGATTTCAAAAGAGTTAACAAAGTTTTTAAATATTCTGTAAAGATTCAATCATTCCAAAAGATTTCAAAGATTCCAAAATATTTCAGAAGATATAAAAAATTTCGCAAATATTTTAGAGATTTCGGAAACATTTCAAAGATTTTAAAAGAGTTAGAAAAGTTTTTAAATATTATACAAAAATTTAAAGGTTTCAAAGGATTTCAGGAAGATTCCAAGGATTTCAAAAGAGTTGAAAAAGTTGTCCAATATTTTATAAAAATTTCAATGATTCCAAAAGATTTCACAAAGAATTCAAAGATTCCAAAAGATTTCAAAGATATTAAAATATGAAGATTTGAAAGATTTCGAAGATTCCAAAAGATTTTAAAATATTTCAATTGAACAATTTTCAATTAAATGCCGTTAAACTGAAAAATTTTTTATTTTGAACTTTCATAAATTGAGCAGTTCAAAGATTTCCGGTTAAGAAATAAAAATCCACGCTATCATTTTCAATGCTCTAAAATGAAAAATAAATTAATAAATTTGTAAATGTTAAAAGTTATATCATCTTAAGCAGTTTTAAGTTAAAAACATTAAAAATTGAACGATTTTATTACTTTTCACTCAATACTTTTTAAATTAGAATTTGAATTATTTTAATTTTGAGTCGTTTCAAATTAATAACTTTTCAATTGTTCTTTTCGAATAAAAATTCAACACTTTCCCTAACAAAATGAAATTTTTTAAAATAGATTCAAATTGTTGAGCTCTGAATATCTGACTTACAATTGCTCATTTTAAGTAAACAGCCAAATATTGATCAATATTAAAAGAATGTTATTTTTTTAATTAAACAATTTTAAATTTAATAGTTTTAAATGGAATCCTTTAGACTGAAACAATATTCGGATAGGATTTGAAATTTAATAAAAGCGTTTAATTATGAATATATTAATTTGAAATTATTTGAAAACTGAAAATATTTTATTAAGTTTCAATCGGATGTTTACATTTGTTTAACTACTAAGTCTTTGGAATTGAAATAGTTCAATTTTCATCGTCAAAACCTGTAAATCATTTAATTTTAAAAAGATTAAGAATTTTCTTTTAAAATCATTGATTAATTTACATTCACAGATGATTAACTTGAAAACGTTTTTTATCAAAAATTTTCAATTTGAAACGCTTTAAATTTTTCATTGTTCAAGTCTACGAAACTACATTTTAAAATTGTTTAAATTTAAAATGAACTAAAATAGGAAATTTTTTAAGAAAAAGATTTTAGAATTACGCATTATAAACTGAATGATTACATAATTGAAAAAGTTAACAATTAAACGTAACATTTAAAAAAATTGAAATCGAACTTATTTTAAATTGCATGATATCATGTGATATGAAATTTGGGATATTTCAAGTCATTGGATAGATTTTTCTTGTAAAAATTTGTGAAATTCTCGGTCAAAAACTAAATTCATTGTCATTTCCCGGTCTCGTAAAATTCTCGGCCATTTCCCGGTTTTCCCGATTTCCCAGTCCAGCAGTCACCCTGGAATTTATTCAAATTTGCCAAGCTCAGTCAGCTTTGTCAATGAAAAAATATAAACTTCAACAGCAAGGACAATGATGAAACTCAGAATTCGGAATCGTTTCATAAAGTCCAGAAGGGTGGGACAGAAAAATCCAGCGCCTGCTGCATATGTAATAAAAAACTTAATGAAGTACGTGTAAAACTACTATTCAGTCTAACGTCATGTTTCCCAACTCGCATAAAAAATCCTAATGAGCTGAGTAGAAAAAAAACTTTAATTTACGTAAGCAATTACGAAGGTGGTAGTTTCTTCAAGAAAGTTTTCATAGTATGTAGGTGAGCAAGACATGTTTAGACGAGGAGGGTTATCACTCTGCTTCCGTGAGCATGAACCAGCTGCACAAACCGGAAGAAGGTTGGTTATCGTTATCCTTATCCTTATCCTTATCGAGATAATTACTGAGCTACCTCGTTGTACCTTGACTAATTATGTAACTAGCCGCGTGTGTATCGTACGTGAGAGGAGATCGTTATACGAGCAAGACTTTAGATAAGTCACGTCGACAAGCCCTTCACGATAGACCAAAGCGGGATAATTTTACTTTGTAGAACCTTACTGAAATTTTATACTTTAACTTTCCTTATAAGATATTTTCTCCTGCTATTTGCGATCACAAGTCGAAAATTATCTACATGGCTAGCGCGAGCGGCACTATAAATCATTGATGACTTTGAAACACGACAGCTCGATCGGAAATAAGGCTGGATTTTGTTCTTCAAGGGTTAGAAAGCCTATAAGATTTCGCGTCAAATGACCCGAAGTAGGGATATTTCTGACTTTTTCAAAAGGATCTATCACGAAAGAAGTTTTTCAAAAAAATCCAATAATTTCTCGAATTTCATACCTGGACTTCAACTCGTGTCATGATCTAGGAAAGTTGGACAACAATTTTGAAATTACAAGATGTAATCGTTGAAATCTTATCTTTAAGTTAGGCCTATAAGAATTGAAAAATCTCTTCGGATTTCCGAGATATGAATAAAAATGTCCAAGCGAGTCTGCATAAAGTTTCAGTCGGCTTAAGCCGCGAGGCCGGCCAACAGCGGCTTAAGCCGACTGAAACTCGACGCCCACACGCTTGTACATTTTTAGTCATAACTTGGGAGTTCCTGAAGATTTTTTAATTTGCATTGGCCTTAACTGAAAATAAGATTTTATAAATTACGTCTTGTAAATTTCAAACTTTGGTCACAACTTTTCTAGGTCATGACATGAGTTGAAGTCAAAAAAACTTACAACAAAAAAACTTCTCTTGTAAAAGATCCTCTTTAAAAAGTCAAAAATATTTCTACTACGGGTCAATTGACGCAGAATTTCATAGGCTTTCTATCCATTTGTTTTTTAAACATCCAGCCTTATTTCCCACCGAGTTATCGTATTTCAAAGTGATCAGTCATTTCTAGTGCCGCTCACGCTAGCCGTGTAGATAATTTCCGACGGTCGTCTAATTAAAAGGTACTAAGGAAGGTTCATCTGGTCCTAAATATTTATTTTGATTAAAAAAAATTCAAAAAAAAATTTATTTTGTTTAACATACCAAACTTTCAACTTGGCATGTCATTTCGTGTCGACATGAATTTGTCGGATAAAATCTCTTTACTGTAGGAATTCACTTCTGATACATGCCCTTAGATTAAAAATTAATTCAATGAGAAAAAATGACACTGCTAAGCAAAAATGAATTAGAACCGATTCCCGAAGACGCTTTGTTGGACGGTCTGGATACTAAATTGGAACCGGAAGTTATGACGGGTGCTTTGCTGACTGACGATGAAGAAATCGATCTAGGCAAGATAAGGCTAGAGGATATATTTAACAAGTTATTTCTAGGATCACTCTCTACAGTAGGTGCGTTCAAAAATACTATTTTAATATTGTGTTAATAAGCATGTATTTTTTTGAAGGAACATTTGCCCTCGGAAAAGTTCCAAGCGATTAATGGAGGCTGGGCGTTTGCAATGCTAGAGGTGTAAATGATCTTAAGGAAAGGGAATTGCGGAATACAATGCGCGTAAGGAAGCTAGATATTTAATGTGTACCGAAAACAAAGAAAAAGGAATGTAAGATAAGAAAAATAGAAAATGGGTTAGAACTTTTCTCAGGAGTAGATTATGAATCACATAGTAGCCAAGAAGTCGGTCTGATTATGAATGAAAGAGCAAAACAGCATGTCAAAAAGTATGAATGTGTATCTCTTAGATTATTATGGGCTGGAATGAAAGTGCGAATCAGAAGGCTATTTATTATAACGTGCTACACTTCAGTTGATGGTGTCAGTAGTGATGTAAAATATACCCTCTGGGACTCGTTGAATGATATTCTAGGTACTTGCGATCCTGGGGAAAGAATAATTATACTCGAAGATATGGACCGCTGGGTTGGTGTGCAACGCGAAGTTACCGACAGGATACTTGGTCACTTCGGTGACCCAAAAACGAACGGTAACGGGGAGAGATTGTTTGGCTTCTGCTTAGGAAAATGTTTGTTGATTACAAATACTTGGTTCAGACGTAAAATGACCCACGTGTATACACGGTGCAGAGACGAAAGCCACAGTATGGTTGACTTTGTTGTAGCGGATGAGAGACTAAGAGTACAAGCAGTATATCGCGAAAAGCTAAATTACTATTTAGGACATCATAAAAAAGACTCAAATGCGGAATTATTCAATAAAAATGTAGAAAGTGCATGGATAATACCACGGGATAGCATCTTCAAGAGTGCACCTGAAGTGGGCGATACTGCGGCTGTAGGGACAAAACTGGAGGTGCTTGGTGGAATGATGAAATTCGCGTGGCTGTTAAAGAGAAAAAGCAAGCATACTAGAGAAAGCTGAATATTAATGGTCTTAGCATTGCGGAGAGGACTAGACTAGAAAATGATTATAGGGATAAAAACATAAAAACAAAGATACTAGTCAAAGAAAGCAAGGATAAAATCAAAGTGGTACTAGCACTAAGTTAATCGGAATTAAGAGTGTTAATGATGAGATGGCATGGGACACGGACAAAGTGAAAGACTGTATGAGTGATTTTTTCAAGAAGTTGTATGGAGGTCAAGTTGTAAAGCATAACAACTATGACACAGGAGAGGATACGTTAGACGATCCCGTTGAAGGTGGCGAAAGAAGAATCGACATCCGCGACATTATATCCGTAATCAAGAAACTAAAGAATGGTAAGGCTGATGCTGCGGATGGTATGACCACTGAAATGCTTAAGAGAGGTGGTGGATATCTGTTTTTGTAGCTGAACGAATTTATGAATAGGTACGTGTGTTGTGACCGGTGAAGTTCCAAATGATTGACGAAAGGCGATTATCGTTCCACTCTACAAGGGGAAGGAGGCGATAAAGGTGACTGTACTAATTTTTAGAGCGATTAGCCTACTAAGTACCGTTGGCAAAATATTTACCAAAATACTCATTGGTAAAGTCATGGGAATAACAAAAGGAAGGATCTGGGAAGTTCACTGTGAATTTATGCCAGAAAGATCATGTGCGAAACAGGTATTTAGATTGAGACAGATCGTAGAAAAAAGTCTGAGAGTAAACAAATAAATTTTCTGGGCATTTGTTGATCTGGGAAAAGCTTTTGATAAGGTGGGTAGAACTAAACTTTAGAAAGTCCTGAAAGAGTATGAAGTGAATAGTTGGCTTCTAAAAGCAATAAAGACAATATATCATGGTAATGAAGCGAGTGTAAGAGTGAATGAACAACTGAGCGATTGGTTTGATAAGTGGACTGGCGTTTACAGATGATAAGATTGTTACGGCAGAATCACATGATAATTTGCAGAGAATGATGAGCAGACTGAATACCAGCATGAAGAGTATGAGTCTCAAGATTAACGTGAAGAAAACAAAAATGATTGTCTGAAAGAAGGTGTAAAAGAAGTATTGATGGACAAGAGTGATTGTATGGTAGCGAGAACCTGGGCGTATCAAGAAAAGGATAAAGTGAACGCGTTAAGCATGCAGTTCCTGCGGAATATGTGCAGTAAAATGCTAATGAACAAAGTCAGTAATTGGTGGGTTTTCAAAGAATGTGGTGTAGAAAAAACATTGATTGACAAGAATGAAAGAAATTTTCTGAGATGGTTTGGTCATGTTGAAAGAATGGATGAAGGACGTTTAACGAAGCAAGTGTATTTAGGTAAGGTAAACCGAGGCGTACCCAGAAATAGACCGAAGAAAGAATGGTTTCAATGTGCTAATGAGACTCTAAAGCGAAGAAATATAAAGAGTCTTAGAAGCACAAGAGCTTGCATGAAACGATGTATGGATGTAAAGGAAGCAAAAGATGTATGCACGGATCGGGATATGTGGAGCACAATCGTTTACAAAAAGAAGAGTGACGCCTGAAACGAGAGATTTTGGATACTCATGGGCCCTCGTGAAGAGCTTCACTTAGTGGATATGGTTGGGGTAAGGAGTGAGGCTAGTGAGGCTAAAAGTGAACAAGTTAGTTAATAATACTAATAATAATAATAATAGTTGTAGAAAGTTCTACTCGAAACTTTCAAAATGTTGAGGAAATTCCAGTAACAGTTCAAGGCCAGAGCGAACCAAGTTTGAAAACGAGCCGAGACCAAGAACCCCAAAGGCTAAGAGCTTCATCAACACCGCATCGCAACGATAACTCAAACTCCAATAACTTGGAAGTTCCTACCTTTAGAAGTCCTATCACTGAAGAGGCAACTGATGCAGATTCCTAGTATGTAGAATCAAAATGATGTTTTTCAATATTACAAAAAGAATTTTGAGAAAATCAGCGTCTTCTAATCCAAAACAGTTACGATCAGAACAAGGGTCAAGTTCGAAGCATGTTTTGAATCCAAAGACCCCTTTGTATGGAAACAGAGTTCAGCTCAACGGTTCAGTGAAGCCAAGCTGGTTCCCTGGTTTTACAGTGGTCTCTCCTCTCACTCCCGAATACATCAGGATCACATCTGATCCGATGGAGAGTCTACGAGAAACCTGGCGCCTTTGTCAACCCTGACACTTTGATGAAATTTCTAAATCGCTCATCAATGCAGGCTAAAGTTAAAGTAAATTGCACTAAAAGGGCAATTCGATGTTTATACTTACTATTACTAATAATAATCTACAAGTTTACACATGTAATACATTCCGTTCGCAGCATTAAGTTGGTTCTCTGAGATGCTTTTGTTTTTTATTCCTGTTTCTTTAAATTCGTTGGTTTTATTATTTAAAGTTTAGAAATATATAAGTAACTGTAAAATTAAATAATATTCAATTGATAATATATGAAATTCTTTGGGATCAATTTCAAATCTTCGAAATTGTACAACAAAATGAAATTAATAATTGGAAACTTATATTTTTAAAATGAATATATTTAGCGTTTTACTTATTATATTTCTTCAATTTTATTTTTCAGTTAATAAGTTTCTCATTTATTCATACTTAACATACTTGGAATAAAGAGAAAGCCTAGGGTGGTCCAAAGAAATATTTTTTTCATTTTTCAGTCGCCATCAAGAAACAACATGTTCCTCTGGGCTAGAAATAGACCCACGAATTTTGATATATTTCAAAAATATATATTTAAAGGTAGATCGAAGCACTTTTATGTCAAAATGGGTATTTTCATGAGTTTTGCATTTTTCAATCACAGATTTATTAAGGCTATAAATGCCTTTTCTGCATGAAATTATTTATAAATGCATGGCAAAAAAAGATTATTTTTTGTGTATTAAATGTACTCTTCCATCTAAACGTTCCTGCGAAATCGCAATTTTTGTGATCTAAGCAGACACCAAATATTTTTATTCTTAATTTTTTTAAAAAGTAACCTTTTCGCTATAGATATACCAACAATTTCATGCAGGTGAAACATTTCAAGCCTTAATATATCTCTAATTGAAAAATGAAAAACTCATGAAACCACCATTTTTAAATAAAAGTGCTTTGAGCGCCCTCTAAATATTTTTTTTGCAATAAATCAAAATTTGTGGGTCTATTTCTAGCCCAGAAGAACATGCGGTCCCATAATGGCGACTGAAAAATTTTTTAAATATTTTTTTGGACCACCTTAAGAAAGCCTAACCTTTTTGACTTCTGATATTAGTTTTAGTAAAAAAATTAAATTGCTAAAATCTATTACAATTAAAATTTTTCAATTTTAAGCATGAATGGAGTCTTTAAACTTCTCAGTTTTTTACATAAAAAAGTCCGAATTATTTTTAATATTATGAAAGTTGTACGTCTTTCCCTTTTTTAAATCTTTCAAAACTATCAATCAAAAAAATTTAAATCTTACTTCTTTATCCAAAATAAATTATTTATCTACAGTTTCTTTTTGCAATAATTCTTTCAATATTTCAATATTATTTATTTCTGTACTGATTTTTCCGTAAGGATTTTCTTATAATATTTACTCTAATGTTTTCATATAATCACGAAAAAAGTATAGGAAATCCATTATAGGAAAATCATTATAGGCCTATAGTGAATTCTCTATAATATCTTTTCATAAGGGAATTACAAAATTATTTTAGAAGTTAATAAAAATATATGGCACATTGATTAGGGAGTAGTATAAGAGAGTGAAGAATAGGGTCTTAGGATGGTACGAATTTAAGCGTTTGAAATTTTGAAAATTTGAATTAAAAACTTTAAATAATTGAATGAATCCCGATTCAAAGCCTTCGATAATAAACAACAACACACAAAATGGGAACGGTTAAGGGTGAATATTATCTAATTAGATATCTTAAAAATTGCAAACTTCAATTCCAAATCTACAAAACTGAAATAGCGTACGTTTCAAATTTGCAACACAATGTCAGCATTAATAACAATTTTTTAAACCCTTTCCAAATTATTCTGTGAAAAAATAAAAAAAACCGATGCAAGAACTAGGCATTCAAAATCGAATCATTTTAAATTTGAAAATGTTCTAAATTGAACAACTCAAACTCAATGCTTCTCAAATTATTATTCTTTTTTAAGTGATTAAATTGTACAATTTAAACTTGGAATCATAGTAATCTTATGTTATAGTTGTATATTATTAATTGTCAATGCAATGCTTCCCGCGCGCTGTAGCGCGCATATAATATTGCTAGTTTGCAAATTCTCTTCTTTAAAATATTTAATTATGTAAGAAAGAAAGAGACATAAACATATAATTCCAGTTTTAACTCTGCTAAACTAAAATTCAGTTTTACTAGCCAGCTTATTGCAAACCTTTTTTAGGAATTTATCGGAAATTTTCTAAACTGAATTGCTTGTTCAAAAATGCGAAATAATGGTTTAATCGAGCTCGAATCGACCATTTGTTTTCGTATAAGGGACAAAATAAAAGAAAAAGCGTCTGCATTTTTTCACGGATATCAGCTTGATTTATTTTTTAAATCCCAGAATCTCATCTATCTCTACTTCACTCTCGATTTATAAAAATTATCCGCGCATCATTTGATTTCATTTCGTTCAACTCGCGGAAATTTATCTCTGGAAAATTGATAGAAGCCTTTGAAAGAGAAAAATTGAAACGATTTATCCAACACAGGTTGAAAATAAAATTAACAAAAATAATAATTCACAAATGTCAAGTTACGATTCAGTACACGTATCTCCAATTTCAAATTGAAGCATAGGCTCAAAGAACGTTGTATAAACAGAGATTTTGATTAACTTAAATCTGTGTTCATACTGTCAGTTTTTTTAATTCGGAAATTCGTCCGCGGTGGCGCGGCAATCGGATTTTGGATTTCTATTTTCAATCTTTCTAATTTTCTTTAAAATAGTATTAAATATTAAACTTCTATTGAGTAAATAATCTTTTATAGTTTATTCTACCAAATTTTGCCGACAGGAAAGTAATATTCATTATAACAATTATACGAGTATTTGAATACTTTTGAAAGGTTGTATCATTAACCTAGCTACTTAAAAACAATTAATTTGATGATTTTACATTTAAAAAATATTTTGTATTTTGAAAAACACGTTTATCGTAAGA
>JAUMHM010000049.1:672808-700616 GCA_032362435.1 Melikaiella ostensackeni
AGTTGTATAAGCCAAAAGGTTTAATAAAACTGCTTAAAAAAAATAAGGCTCATTACTTTTCAATCGAACCCTGTATAAAGGAGAAAATCTCCCGTCGTGATAAGAACTGTAGGGGAGTCGGCGGACGACCCTCCAATCACCCTCGGCTGCCCTCCACTACACAAACATCCGTTTTGCTTGCCTTTGCGTCTATCTCCAAAGAACCCCGCACTAAATGTAGAGAAAAAGGCATTTCGTCAAAATGTCTAGTTACATTTTTTTTTGTTATTTCGAACATGCAGATCAATAACTCGAAATAAAATTATCAATAAATGGACAGTTTTTGCGCAAACAATTACCAAACTTCCAATTTTTGCATGTATTTTTGAAATGTTATCCTTCTCAAAAACTTTTTGTCATATTTGGCTAGATGTCTCAGATTTTGTATTTCGGTTCCACTGAAACAAAAGCTTTGTACCTATGAACTTGACGGATTCACGATTCGCTGTATACAGGATGCTTGAAAGATGTTTTAACATTCACTAAAAATTCAAACGAGGAAATCGACATTCCCTAACTTCTAAAATTACAGGAGACTTTTTTATTATACTATTGGGGTCGGAAATCAATTTACAATAAGCAAGACAAACATATCCTAGCAGGGAAATTCGTTGAGTTAATTTTAAGGATTGTTTTAACATCCCTTACAGATTCAACCAAGGAAATCGACATTTCCCAACAACTAAATTCACGGGAGATTTCTTTGATTATACTAATGGGATCGGAAATCAATTCACAATAAACAAGAAGAACATATCCTAGCAGGGAGAGACGTTGAATATACCTTAGGGGTTGTTTTAGCTTCCCTTAAAGATTCAAGCAAGGAAATCGACATTTGCTAATAATCAAAATCACGGGAGATTACTTGATTATACTATTGGGGTCGCAAATTAATTCGCAATAAATGCGAAAAACATATTATAGCAGGAAAAGTCGTTGAATTCATTTTAAGAGTTGTTTTAACATTTCTTAAAGAGTCGGGCAAGGAAATCAACATTTGACAACAAGAATAATCACGGGAGATTTTTTGGTTATACGAAGAGGATCGAAAATCAATTTCCAATAAACAAGAAAAACATATCCTAGCATGGAAAGTCGTTGAATATATTCTAAGAGTTGTTTCAACATCCCTAACAGATTCAACCAAGGAAATTAAAATTTCCTAGCAACCAAAATCACGGGAGATTTTTTTTTGATGTAATATCGGGGTCAGAAATTAATTCGGAATATTACTAGCAGGGAAAATTCGCTGAATTCATTCTAAGGGTTGTTCTAACATCCACTACAGATTCAATCAAGGACATCGACATTTCCCAACAATCGAAATAACGGGAGATTTTTCGATTATACTATTAGGGTCGGAAATCATTTTACAATAAATGTGAAAAACATATCCTAGAAGTGAAATTCTTTGAAATTATTCTAAGGGTTGTGATTCTTCCGTGATTTTGGTTTTCAGGAAATGTTAAGATAACCCTTAAAATTAATTCAACGACTTTTCCTGCTAGGATATGTTTCTCCTCTTTATTGTCAATGAATTTTTCTCGACAATAGCATAATAAAAAAATCTCCCATGATTTTACTTTTTAGGATATGTCGATTTCCTTGCTTGAATGCTTAAGGGATGTTAAAACAACCCTTCAAATAAATTCAACGACTTTTCCTGCTAGGATATGTTTCTCTTGTTTCATGTGAATTAATTCCCGACCCCAATAGTATAATCAAAAATTCTTCCAAGATTTTGTTTGTTAGAAAATGTCGATTTTCGTGCTTAAATCTTTAAGGGATGTTAAAGTAACCCTTAAAATGAATCCAACGACTTATCGTGCTAGAATATGCTTGTCTTGTTTATTGTGAATTAATTTTTAACCCCAATCGTATAATCAAAAAGTCTCTCGTGATTTCGGTTGTTAGGAAATATTGATTTAATTGGTTGAATCTGTAAGAGATGTTAAAGCAAACCTCAAAATAAATTCAACTAATTTCCCTGCTTAAAGATGTTTCTCACATTTATTGTAAAGTGATCTATAACCCCAATAGTATAATAAAAAAATCTCCCGTGATTTTGGTTTTTACGAAATGTCGATTTCCTCTTTCGAATGTTTAGAGGATGTTTAAACAATTCCTAAACATCCTGTATACATCAAATCATGATTCAGTCACGTTCATGAATACAAAATTTTTTTTCAGTGGGTCCGATCTGCAAAATCTGAGACATCTAGCCAAATCTGACAAACGGTTTTGAGAAGGATAAAATGTCATTAACAGACGAACACTTCTATTCAAATGCATGTAAAAAGCTGAAATTTGAAGATTGTTCGAGCGCAAACTGTCCATTTTTTTGATAATTTTATTTCGAATTATTGTTCTGCAAATTCGAATTAACATAAAAAAATTATAGCAAGTTATTTTTACAAAAAGCTATTTTCTGTACATTTCGTGCGGGGTCCTTGAAGTTTGCTCTTGCTCTAACGCAGAAACTTTTTGGCAATTTTTTTTTTTTATCGGAATAACTGGTCATATTTTCGAACGCCAACAAGATCAAACTTCACACAACGGGACTTTATTCTTTTAAAATATCGGAAGTCAAATATTTTCCTAATCACCCAGAAATATAAAATTTGATGCGATTTATAAGAAAAATTGACATAAAAGTTCTCTCCGTGTATACCTTCTTCACATTTATGATTGCTCTTGCTGTATATCCTTGTCGAGTTTACAAAACTTTATATCGATGTTGAAAACTCCATCTTGCCTCCGAGAATTGTCCAACACCTCAGGGAAACGCTTATTTCACTCAGTCCTACTTTTAGATCAATTTTTCAAGAACAAAAAATAAACAAGACTTTCAATTTATAAAGTCTTTCAAATAGTAGAGTAGAGTATATTGGATTTTCAAACCCACTAAAATATGAATTTTTATAAATTCGAAAGTCCGTACTTCCTTTTACCGAAATGACCTAATTACTTCCTCAATTTTCCCTCGCACCTGAAATCGTGACCAGGGTTGAAAATAATAGTTTCTTTCACTTGAGAAAAAAAATCTCAACCACAATAATAATCAATTCCTCGATTCTTCCCTCGAATTCCAAAGGTTCTATTTATACTGAGTAGATTTAAAAATAGCGGGAATGCAATGGGAGTTACTGAAATGGCTAGCAATGTAAAAGGAGAACACCAGATCCGAGAAAATCCAATGAGTATTGGGGTGGAGGAAATGGAAGAAATCTAAAAGGGGCGAGAATAAGGACAAACAGATTGCGAATTCCACAAGCTTTGACTCCAGCCAATTAATTACCGAATGATTCAGAAGTAAGCGAAAAGCAAATAAGCTCAAATCAATCAAACATCATTGCACTGCGATTACACTGCGGCTCATGTTTTAATTAATGGATTCGTAATCAATGGTTCAATCACATTGCTTTGTATAATTATAGACGAATTCACAATTGTAATTTTAACGTTTCAACACTCGAAAGCTAATTGCTAAAATGTCCTACAATTTTAAAACATTTGTTCGCTTCCAACTTTAATAAGATAGACGTCATTTCATCTGTTATGTAAGCCCTTGAACGATTTCACGGACACCTGGGTCTGCAAAATTTGGAGAAATTCAGTGACAAATATTTTTCTCCCTCGGGCGGTTATCGTTACCGAACTTTTGCTCAGTCCTCGTCTATAATTTGCACGCCTGACTGACATAGAGCCAGATTCAGCGTCTTCTTGCCTCTAGGGTTGGAAGACCTAAAACGAATCAAAGTGGATACGTCGACTAGGGAGTCGAAGCCACTGAAAATAAAATGAAAAAGAAACTCTATTTTCCACTCTCTTACTCGACTCTCGTCCTTCTGCTTCGCCAATCGACTTGCATCCCTTCAAACTTTTTCGTTGGTTTAATCTCGCATCTGTATGAAACTCTCTGCCTTTATCAGCTTATTGAGGAAACTCTAGGAAAATAAACCATATAAATAAATTTCGAAAATAAATTTCAAGCGGTTGTAGGAAAAAAGACTGAGATGCTTGGTGGAATGATGAAACCCACGTGGTTGTTAAGGAGAAAAAGCAAGTGTACACAAGAAAGCTGAATATTGAGGGTATTAGTAATGAGAAGAGGACAAGACTAGGAAATGATTATAGGGATAAAAACAGAAAAGCAAAGATATCAGTCAAAGAAAGCAAGGATAAAATCAAAGCGTGAGAAGATAAAAAGATGCAAAATTATTTTGAAGGAAATAAGAAATTATTTTGGAAATGAGTTAAGAAGATTAGGAAAGAAAGTACTAGTACTGAGTTAGTCGGAATTAAGAATGCTGATGGTGAAATTGTATGAGATACAGACAAAGTGAAAGACTCTATGAGTGACATTTTCAAAAAATGTTATGGAGGTCAAGCTATGGAGCATACCATTTGTGGCAAAAGAAGAGGATACGTTAGGCAATCCCGTTGTAGGTGGCGAAGAATCGATATCCGCGACATAATATCCGTAATTGAGAAGCTAATGAATGGTGAGGCTGCTGGTCTGAATGGTATCACCGCCGAAATGTTAAGAGCGGTGGTGGATATTTGAGTGACTCAGCAAATTTATGAATATGTGTGCTGAGAACGGCGAAGTTCCAAATGATTGGAAAAAGGCGATTGTCGTCCCACGATACAAGGGAAAGGGCGATAAAGGTGACTGTGCTCATTATTGTAGAGCTAATAGTCTACTAAGTACCACAGGCAGAATATTTATCAAAATACTTATTGGTAAGGTCATGGAAATAACAAAAGAGGATCTGGGAAGTTCAGTGAGGATTTATGCCAGGAAAATCATGTGCGAATCAGATAATTAGCTTGAGACAGATCATAGAAAAAAGTTTGAGAGTAAACAAGAAAGTTTTCTGTGCATTTGTTGATGTGGAAAAATCTTTCGATAAGATGGATAAAACTAAACTTTGGGAAGTCCCGAAAGAGTGTGGAGTGAATGGTTGCCTTCTGAAAGCAATACAAGCAATATATAATGGTAGTGAAGCGAGTATAGGAGTAAATGGACAACTGAGCGATGGTTTTATATGAAGCAAGGCGTTAGGCAAGGCTGCGATATGTCCTCCTGGATGTTTAATATAACATGGATAAATGTCTAAGAATGGCTCTCTCAGGAGAAGAAGGTGTTGATCTCGGCACAGCGAAAGTGCGTGAACTGGCGTTTGCAAATGATAAGATCGATACGGCAGAATCAGTTGATGATTTGCAAAGAATGATGAGCAAACTAGATACCAGCATCAAGAGTATGGGTCTTAAGATTAACGTGAATAAAACAAAAATTATTGTGTTTGAAAGAAGGGGTGAGAAAACACTATGCAACATTGTCTAAAACGAAGAGAGGATAGAAAAGTTGATGATTTCGTGTATCTTGGAAGTTTATTTACAGGAAAGATAGATGCAGAGATATCCAGACGCATAAACGAGGGTAGAAAGTTTAGCAGCACCGTACGAGCTATCACTAGAAGTAAAAATGTAACGAACAAAGCTAAAATTACAATATATAACTCTGTGCTTGCACCTACTGTGCTTTACGGTAGCGAGACCTGGATGTATCAAAAAAAGGTTTGGAGTAAAGTGAACGCGGTTGGCATGCAATTCCTGCGGCATATGTGCGATGAAACGTTAATGGACAAAGTCAATGAAGAGTGGGTTCTCAAAGAATGTGGTGCAGAAGATACATTGATTGACAAGAATGAAAAAAAAATTCTCAGATGGTTTGGTCATCTTCATACAATAAATGAAGGACGTTTAACGAAGCAAGTGTATTTAGGGAAAGTGGGTGGTAGCGTACCCAGAGAAAGAACCGAAGAAAGAATGGTTGGAATGCGTGAATGATACTCTAAAGCCAAGAGATATAAAGAGTCGTAGAAACGACTTTCCGAAATGACAATCTTCATCGAAGATTGCTCGGCCGTGAAAATCAGGTACTGATATGAAGACTTCTGGGAATTAACCAGGAATACAATTCAAACCGGGAACATCTTATATGAATCACATTTAAAGTTTCCGAAAATGTGATATTTTTTATAAATCGAAGTATGAAGTATGATAATTCTGCGAAGCTCTTCACCTGGGGTGACTGCTAAAGAGATTGTTCAGCGACCTGTATCGGATCGGTAGAGTGGTAAGAGTATATCGATTAAATGAGTAACACACGATTTCTAGATTCATCTAAAACCTATCCCTCTGCCTGCACATCCCTTACTTACCCTTACCATATAAATTCCTTGATACCCGGTAGTTCAACGAGGCTAGAACCGAACGAGTTACGCTGACCCCGAAAGGAATTTAGCTTAAAGGTATAATAATAATCAAAAAATGGAATAATGAAGGAAGAGAATGTAAGACTATGTTATTTAAGATCATCGTGGTTAACTCTTAATTGTGAGAGATTGCATCCATGTAAAAGTTGGCTCGAGTCTCGAAAGAGGAGGAAATAAGTGAAATTGCATTCGTTTGAGAAGCAGGGAAGGCAAAGGAAGCTTTTTCTCATCTTGTTTCAGTCGACTAATTTAAATATCAGTAGCACCGTTGAGACAAGTAGTTATCCGATCTTTCGCAGCGCGAATCTTCCTATAATTAACTAGAATTCCGACAATTAAGAGGAACTTTACTCACGCTTCTCCCAATGCCTTTCTCACCCGAGCAGGTCTGCCTCGTCTGAACATTTGAGCAACCTCGGCTGTGCCATCAATTCACTCTACCCTCTCCTATCCTGTCACCCTTGGAGAACCAACCAGCGAACAGTCGAAACTTTGCTGTTACAAAGTATTTTAACTTCCTCGTTCACTTTCCTCCTTCTTTAAAAACCCTCTTTGGAAAACTCTTTAGCAGAAGTCGTGGGGTGGTTCTCCAGATTGCACAAAATACCGAGTCACTCGATTTACGAAGTTAAGTGCACCAAGTCTGAGTTGAATTGCTAAACCAGCTAGCCTTTTATTCATTTTTGAGAGTTTCTCAAGTTAAGTAAGAAATTTTAAATGTGAGAATTATTGTAATGGTCTTTTAAGGTGAAATAAGCTAAAGCAAAGCTTCCTGTGAATGTCTGCATCAAGAGCCTCGTGACAGGAAAATCCAATTCTCGTGATAAACCCAATACCAAATCTCAATTGTACGAACTGAACGAGGTGACCTAAAAAACCTAGTTGGATAGACTGATTCACTTAGTCAAGCACTGATTGGTGGACAACCTGATTTATGAAACGGCCCAACGCCTTTTTCATTTTACAAACGAGCTAACTAAACGAAGATCTAACCTAATGCAATAATTGTAATCATGGAACAATTCCTGATTACAAAAAAAAGTTATCCCCCGGGTAAAAAAATTTTGGTATGGGATTGATTCAGGAAAACATCTGGGAAAACGTTTCGAAATCGTCTCTCAGATAGTATAGTTACAATATGGCAAATGACACGATCCCATACTTCATGTATATTTGATTGAAGTATAGTGAATATATAGCTCAAATATAGCTTAAGTATAACAACGTATGGTTGAAGTATGAGTATTGATAAAGTATATCTGAGAAGTATAACTGGAGTATAATTGAAATATAGCCGGCTTGTTTGTTACACTCACGAACAATATTCGTTCCAAATTTTGTTCGCGAAATCACTTAAATCGCGAAATTTTTTAAATTTTTGATGAGCTGTCATTCACAATGCACCATGTTTTATCCCGTTGTTAAGAAATCTCAAAAAAACAAATGAAGAAATGTTGTTCGCGATACTTTAGCCAAACCTAAATATAGATGAAGTATAGCATATACTTCAGATATATTTTAGCTATACTATTTCAATATAATTGAAGTATGGGATTGTCTCATTTGCCATACATGTTTTATACTTCGGAAATTAAATGATTGATCAATCCCATACTTATGATTTTTACCCGAGGCCGCTTTCCAAGCTTTTGTGTAGATATAAGAACAAGAAATTATAAATTTGACTGACCTGTTCTGCTGTTCGTCGACAGTGGTAGAAACAAGGGTTACTAAACGCTGGCCGAGGCAACGGGGTTGCTCGCCCCGTCGCGGTGCTCACCGGCCTTCGAACCGCTCGAAGGCGGCTCGGCCTTCTTCCACTTTATCCGTTCCGGATTCGGACACCTCCGATCCACATCCGGTTTTCTCTACGAGACCTACACCCTTTTCCTTCGCCCTATGCATGCCAAGATTCTGAAAAGAAAAATTAAGATTAAGTTGAAATAGTCCATGTTGTTATTATCGCTTTCGCAATAATAATTAAAAGAGTCACATTAAATCCCAAAGCAGGGTGGCCACTCAACCAAGAAACCGGGAAAATCGGAAAATGGCGGTGAGATTTTGTTTGTTCAATTTGAAGGTTGTAATTTTTAATAAACTCGATCAATTCCAAATTTTTCTGTGCAAAGACGTTGAAATAAAAATTGTTCAATTATGATAGCTTCTACTTTAGAATTGTACAATTTCAAACGTTTTTCATTTGGAAAGTGTCTAATTTTGAAAGTTTTTAATTTGAATTTATTTACATTTTAAAGGATACTGCTTTATCATTGTCCAATTTAGAATGATTCATCTCAAAATAGAGTAAAGGCATCAATTACCGAGGGTGCACCAGCTGTCGAGAAACGCAAGATATTCTTGATGATAAATAGTTAAATATTATAATAAAAATTGAAATGAAACCAATATTAGAATAATGTTGGTACGCTAAACTACAAATTCTAAAAAACTTTATATTTCCAGAGAGGAAATTCATTCCGAATTTATTATCTGCAATAGTACTCCGTGAATTTCACGGCAAGTCACCATTTTTTGAACATATTACGTTGATTAGATCGAAATTTTTGAACCACAAATTCGAATACTTTTTGATTTGTTCTTTATATTTAAATGTGACTAAAATAATTGAGAAGAATGAAACGCTTGTTTGAGAAAATGAAATTATTCGAAAAAAGTGCATTCAGCACTTATTTAGTATTTATTAAATAAAACCTGGGGTAATTAAGGACAACTTCTGTCAAAGCACTATTTCTCAAGGACTCGACGCGGGAAATGGTGACGTCGACATTTTCGTTTATTAACCGATTGTTGATTATTATGGATTGCGATAACACGTTTTAGGTTGCTTCGGTTATATCAAAATTGAACTTCATGATTATATCTGACGATCATACTATTTCAAATATTTACTATTTGAGGGATCTTGTAAGCTTGTGTATTACAGCATTAATGATCATTGCATTTTTCAAATAAAGAGAACCAGAACAAAGTTTCAATTTAAAGTTTTATCATAGCGAGCGCCCATTTTCGGGGTTTATCACACCCTAAAAATTGTTCGATTTTCTTCGAAGATGGGTAAAATTGAAGGCTTTGGCACGTAGATGTGCAAACGGAAATAAAATTCTCTTTATCATACTGATATTTTTTTCTTATCAAAGATTGAAAAATGAGAAAAATGAGGAAGTTTCGTTTTTCAGACAACTATGCTGGAAGCTTTTCTATTAGGCTGATTTCTTTCGGGAATGGTTCAAATTGAAGGTTTGACATGTGGATGTACATAAAAAAAAAATAAAGTTTGTAATGTTTTACTAATGTTCTTTTTTTGTAATTAGAGTTTGAAAAATAAGAATAATTAAGAAATTTCATTTTTTAAACCACTATATACTGCAAGCTTTTCTATTAGTCCAATTCTTTCGGGGATGGCTCAAATCGAAGGCCTTGACATTTAGATGTTAATTGAAAAATGAAATTTGATATGTCATCCTGATATTTTTTTGTTATCAAAGATTAAAGAATGAGAAAAATTGTGAAATTTCGTTTTTCAGAACAGTATGCTGGAATATTTTGTTTTAATACGATTGATCAAAATATCTCTTATACATGTCTCATTTCCCTTTAATAATTCCTTTTTCTAGTTCTATAATTATGACAAAAAAATATTTTTACATTGAAAGGAAAAGTTTTTGTACAAAAAGATGAGATTTGACATGGAAAGAATGTTTTTAAACGTGAAGTGTCATATAAAGATAAAAATATTCTTCAGTTTATAGCAGAAAAATTACGTATATGTTCTAATCGACATCCAACATATTGCGGCTCTACATTTTGCCTCTAACATTTGCATTTGATGTATCATAATATTTAATATCTTAAAGTTGGATAAAAGTAATATTTGAGCAGTAAATAAGAAACAAAGAACTCTATTTATCCCCAAGCCTCCTAAATGCCTTCAAACCTTACATTTCATCAAAACAACCCTCAACCTTAATTTGCAACATACCCAGGTGCAAATGGAGTTTGCTTTTCGCTGGTAGTAGACCAAGAGTAGAGGGAGTTTTCGACGTTCAATTTTCCTGATTAAACCTAATAAAGTTAAAGCTCTTTGTGCCTTTTCCTGGAAAAGGTATATCTAGTTGTGCGAAGACTGCGCCAGAGTAGATAGTAACGTATTTCACGAGAATGGATCGATTTTTGCTTAAGCTACACATATTTCTTCAATCCTTGACTTGCAAGGAAGAAACTTGTCTCAGAAAGAAGTTGATAATTTGTCAGCTAAAGTAGCTGGAAACGCTAAATCCGTCGTTAGCATAGATAGTAAACGAACTTCACTATCTCCAGTCTTTCTTTCCCTAAAGTGAAGCAAAGAGCGAGAATGAGAAAATGAGGAGAGGATTGCCATCACCTTCTTCTTCACGAAGACTAAACGGCGTAACTTTTATCAGCGCGTTCTCGCACCTTACAAACTAACTAAGCAACAGCATCTCAAAAAAAGAGGAGGACTATCTTCAAAAATGAAGACTGAACGCATTTGATTCTTAAGTTTCAACGTAACCTGTATTTTTTTATTATTATACTATTAAGAAAAAATTCCTTTCGGGGTAAGCGTAGCTCGTTTAGTTCCGCCTCGTAATACTAACGGGGATCAAGGATATTATATGGTAAGGTTGGGTAAGGAATGTATAGGAGGAGGGATAAGTTTTAGATCAATCTAGAAGTCATCGCGTGTTGTTCATTCAAACGACGCACTCGTCCCACAACACCGCTCCGACATGGGTCGTTAATCAATCTCTCTAGCAATCACCCCAGGTGAAGAGCTTCACAAAGCCATAATACATCACGATTCACACACAATCACTCATACTGACTAATAAACCCGTAGGAAGATCCACACTTTTCACCCCAACCACATCCACCAAGCAAAGCTTTTCACGAGGACCTATGACTATCCAAAATCTTCTTTTTCGAGCGTCACACAGATTTCAAAAGACTTCAAAAGATTTTAAATCATTACACAAAAATTTCACAAAGAATTTAAAGATTAGTGGATAAGTCGATTTTAAATATTTCAGAAAGATTTCAAAGAATGGTGAATGATTCTTAAAGATATTTTACAAGATTTCTAAGATTTCGTAAAGATTTCAAAAATTTCAAAAAGATGTCAAAATTTCACAAAGATTTCACAGATTTCAAACATTTCAAAGAAAGTCACAAAGATTCCAAATGATTGTAAATCATTTCACAAAGATTTCAGAAGATTTTCAAGATTGGTATTCTAATTGGTAAATAATTCTTAAATATAATTCAGAAGATTACGCAAAGATTTCAAAGCTTGGTAAATTATTCTCCGATATGATTCAGAAGATCTCCAAGATTTCAGAAAGATTTCAAACATCCCAAAATTTCACAAAGATTTCAAATATTTCGAAAGATTTTTAAAGATTTCAAAAGATTTCAAAGATTTGATTTCAAAAGATTTAATGAAAATTTCACAAAGACTCATAAAGATTCACAAAAATTTCAGAATATTCTCAAGATTTCACAAAGATTTTAAAGATTTCGCAAAGTTTTTAAGAGATTTTGAAGACTTCAAACATTTCAAAGAAATTCACAAACATTCAAAAAGACTGGAAATCATTTCGCAAAGATTTCCAAGATTTCAAAAAGATTTCAAAGATTCCAAAATTTCACAAAGAATTTAAAGATTTCAAAAGATGTGATTCCAAAAGAATTCACAAAGATTGTAAATCATTTCACAAAGATTTTTAAAGATTTTAAACATTTTAAAAGATTCAAGTTTCGATATTTTTGAAAACATTCAAAAAATCATGAAAGGGTTCAAATCAAATAAGTTTTTTCGTAACTCACATTTTTAAACAAATTATCCGATCAAAAATTGCTCAAACAATCGAAATTTTTAATTATTTTTCATGAAAACCCGTCTTTAAATGAAATGTTCTAATTCCACCATAAACTTTTCTACTAGTATGTCAACTGATCTGCTCATGGGACTCAATAGGTTTAAAAATTGTTTATAACTTTAAAAGTTGTTTATAATTTTTCAAATTGTGATAATTTTTCGTTACTAATACCATTCTAATAATAAATTACAACGACTTCAATACAAAATAATTTTTATCCACAACAAAATGATATACAGAAGAATTTGTTTAAATAAATTTTTTATACCAATTAACTTGTACATTAAATTAATAATGTATGTCCCTTAAGTATATTTCCATTAATTTTGATCAACAGCGAGTTTATTTAGGAAATTTTCTTTTAGATGAAAAATCATATTCTTAAAATTCCTCATTTTGTCACTACAGAGTGATGCCAAGATAAATATTCATGAGGGCATTTTTCTATACTTTTTTATATTTAAGTAAATTTATTTGACACAAATATGCATGTTTAAGTTATAAGAATAACCTCTGACTAGATTAAAACAAAATATTTCTTGAAACAACTGCGTGCGAAGTTCGGTTTCTCGTGCCTGTGTAGCGTGCGCGAAGTGCTCGATTCTCAAATGTTATGGCAGAATTTATTCGTGTGTGACAAGTGCGCGTAGGTGATTCTCGCAAAGTGTGAATGCCACCCTCGCTTCACTCGGGCGGCAAACTTCACACTTGTCTTGAATCACCTACTTCTCGTATACTTATTGCATAATATACTATATCTATATTATGGTTGAATAATACTGTAACTGCGAACAAAATAAAATCTCGAGTCGCAGCGAAAAGAGGCTTCGAAGATGAAGTCTTCGGTGGTGACCAAGTGCATACATTTTATAATGTTATAAACACCGCGATTAAGTTTAAAGTTTTCTTGACACATCTATCAATATACAAGCACTTTTTATGATGTATTATGGTCATAGTATTAAAAATTATATTGTTATTATCTGGGAAACGAGGCTTAGGAGATGAATCGGAATTTTTACTCGCGCAAAATAATGATTTCAATTATGCATCACAACAAGACTTTTTCACATATATAAACTAATATAGGTGAAAAGTAAATAACGAGGTCTGAACCTAAATTTTATGGACGATAAAGCTATATTTACAAACTTTTAAGCATGTTAAAACAAGATAATGCAATATTATTCTATTTTGAGGAAAGCCTGGAGACAAAGTTCTAACGCTCTTATTGTTGAGAAGAGTTTATGCTGGAAACTCATTAAGTACCTACAATTCTAGTTAAAACATTGTAGTATCACAGTATACCACTAAGAAATTTAAAAAGCAAGGACATTCCAATAAAAAAACGCCGCGAATGCTTAAAATCATGTTAGAGACATGGCAAAAAGGCTTCGGAGATGATCCATTTAAAGCTTCCACATACATCAACTTATGGGAACCGGTTGCAAATATTTTCTGTTATTACTTACGGGCACGTCAACCATTAACAAATTTTCAGCAATTGAAAATGAATCGAGTCGAAAAAAATAACCGGGATGTTGAAAGGTCCCTTCAGGTAGAATGAGCCATATCATATTGAAAATTCAAAGGACATAAAGCAGCCTTGCCTAACGCCCTGCTTAATATCAAACCAATCGTTCAGTTGCCCATTTACTCTTACACACGCTTTACTACCACTATATATTGCTTTTATTGATTTTAAAAGCCAACCATTCACTTCATACTCTTTCAGGAATTCCCACAGTTTAGATCTATTCACCTTATCGAAAGCTTTTTCCAGATCAACAAATGCACAGAAAATTTTTTAGTTTACTCTCAAACTTTTTTCTATGATCTGTTTCAAACTAAATATCTGAGCCGCACATGATCTCCCTGGCATAAATCCACATTGGACTTCCCAGATCCTTTCTTTAGTTATTCCCATAATCTTACCAATAAGTACTTTGGTAAATATTTTGCCCTTGTCGAGTGGAACGATAATCGACTTTCTCCAGTCATTTGGAACTTCACCGTTTACAGCACACATATTCATAAATTCGCTCAGCCACAAAAACAAATATCTGCCACCGCACTTGAGCATTTCAGCGGTGATACTATCCACACCAGCAGCCTCACCATTCTTTGATTCCTTAATGACGGATATAATGTCATTGATATCGATTCCCCTTTCACCCCTCACAACGGGATTGTCTAACGTATCCTCTTCTGTGTCACGGTTGTTATGCTCCATAGCTTGACCTCCATACAATTTCTTGAAAAAATCACTCATACAGTCTTACTTTGTCTGAATCTCATCACAACTATAATACCTCTTCTCAAATCTAACTTTTGTTTTTCGAAAGGACTGACCTTTCAATGAAAGAGAAAGTTATTAAAAATAAACTAAAAATGTAAGAAAAACTATTTTTCAACCTAACAATTCTGGGTGATTAAAATTGCAACAATAGAGCACGTAAGGTGTTCGCAAGAACTATTATCTTGGAATCTAAGTGGCGCAATATCAGATTTAACCATTTTCTTCATTAATCTTCGTCAGAGAAGATGGGAGATGGGGCCAGGTCTTCATATTGATGTGGAAGCGCGGTAAGGAATTACTTTTGAGGTGATGTTCCGGTGCCTTCTACTAAAACGTCCGTCTACTTCCGGTAACAGAGTCCGTCATTTTTCTTTCCTTCCTCCTTCCTCATCTTGATTGTCCTCTTCTTGTTATAGTAACTAAAGCTCAGTCATAAAGGTGACTTTCAGGTCCGGTAGAAAATTTTTTCGAAATAAATTAAAAATTATATGATTAAATAACACAACCACACAAAAAAAGTTCAAGAACTTTTAACGAGGCACATGTATTCCTATCTATTTTGAGTTGCTGAATCCGAATCTTAGGTCAAAATAGCACGTTTCACGATTCTTTTCGACATAACCTCAAAAAACCTCATTTTTGAATATGTGATAGGAAAACATGGATTTCAACATGGATTTCAAGTCGCCTACTGAAATGTCTGCTGTTTTTTCCATTTGAGGTTCTATCACCGAAGAGACTGTATATTATAAGTAACTGATTTTTTGTTGAAGATTCCCCATTTCTTCGCATCGTTCATGCAGAAGCAACAATCCCTTTCATTTTGCGGTTTTTCCCAAATTGCTGGTACAGGAAGCTTCAAGCTCCCTTTGTTGCCACTATCTTCGTATTTGTACAATATTGCATGACAAGCGGAGCATATAATATGAGGAGTCCAGCTTTCATCTCGTTTTGGGCACTTAACGTTAAAATAATTTGCATACATGTCCCAAATTTTTTAAGTAATGTTCTTCCGATATTTTTGGATTTTGACTCTTCAAAGAGGAGTTTGTTGTAATAAGGTATGTTTTTTTAATCATGCTTGAGATTTGTTCGTTACTATGTTGACCTGGCTTAAAAACTAGGTTCCGCGATTCAAAATCTATAAAAATACGATGCTGGCCGGCAAATTGCTGCTTGATCAATATTTTTTGGAGGTTATGTTATGGAATTTTTAGCAATATCACTAATCTGACTTCATTTTTGAATTCAGCGCCTTGCAATCCATGAAAAAGACATGTTTTCCCATCACATACTCAAAAATGTGGTTTTTTGAGTTTATGTCGAAAACTAATTATGAAAGGTGCTATTTTTACCTCAGATTCGGATTTAGCGACTCAAAATCGATAGAAATACATATGCCTGGTTAAAAGTTCTTGACCTTTTTTTGTGTGACTGTGTAATTAATGAATTATAAACGTTCGAAAAGACCCGGATAGGACAGGAATCATGAAAAGGTGCAGATTAGAGATGTACTTGATTAACATTTTATTCAAATCAAAAGTTGTTCTTTTAGCTCCTTACTCGAGTACATATAGCATCACATGTATGATTCTCAAATGTACGGTTGTAAGAAGATTAACCTATTTTCTCTTACTCGTGCATCCTTATCATTTTTCTTTCAACTTAAGCCCCTCATTTCAATGCCTGCTACTTTAAAGAACTTTCCTCTGATCCAGGCTATTTTCAGAAGTCAATACTAACTAAGAAAATACTTTCTTTTCATCATTCTGATAATTTTGTATATCATTCGTATTGTAAATTAGGGTGGTTCAAAAATGCATTGGAAAATTTAGTTTTCCGACATAGGCATGAAAAAGTCGCTTTTTGACACCTTTTTGCGATCCATGAAGTGCCACTTTATATGGCTAATCTCCACAGCTGCCTTAAAAAGACTTTATACCACAGTTTGGATGCGCAATTCGAAGTGCGGATCAAAACTGCGGTATAAAGTCTTTTTAGGGCAGTTTTCAGGATTGGTAACCTTACTATCGCGTTGACGTTTGAAAGAGTAATTTATTATTGCGAGTAGTGATTGGACCAGCACAAAGTGATAAGATACCATGAATTACTAATAAATTATTATAAATTACCGTTAAATTACCGTTAAATTACCATAGATTATCATAAATTACCAAAAATTTCCGAAAATTTTTGAACATTTTTTTCTGGAAATTTTCAGTAATTTATAAAGTTACCAGAAATTTCTAAAATTACTTGCCTAGGACTTCCCTATGAATGGGCTTTCGGTTCACCTGCGTCTCACCGACTGCTCCTGCTGATAATATCTTCCTCGCCTAAAAAGACCAGTTTTACGCGACCTCACATAAACTACTATTTCTCGCTGGAATTTTTGGAATTATTGGAATAACTCCTGTGGGTTTGGAAAAATATTACGGGAAAGTTATAGGACTTGTAGGAGACTTTTCAACAAAGAATTTTATGTATCAATCATACAAGTTTGCCACCCTTAACACACCCCCATAGTGCCCCGAAAAGTACTCCTAAATCCAAAAATGTCAATTCTGCGCGAAATCTACACCCTTGAGATCTTTATTCTCGTTTCTTCACCAAAAATTATCATTTTTGGTCGAGTGGAATAAATACCATTATTTTAAAGTAATTTTCAATTACTCAAACAAATTCCATTTGCTTAAATATTTGTTTTTCTCAAAAATTCGGCTTTTTTCTAACAGAATCATGATTAAGGTTGCCTTTTAATATACTATATACCTTTTCGATACCTCAGCTTTATTATTTAACAAACTCTAATTTGTTTAAACAAACTAAATTTGTTTTTAAAATATTTTTCTAGGAAATTTAGGAATTTTTTCTCTCTTCTGCTATAAATATTACAACTACTATCGGCGAGAAAATTGTAGGCATCTGCCTTTGAAGCTTAATAACTCAGCCCAAAAAAATGCTAGCATAATAAGTAAAAATTCGTTTGAAAGCTGAAAGTGTTCTACGTAAATGAACTTGAAGACGTTGATTTAAAAATTCTTTGTGCTTTGCAGACTGAAAAATGTAAAAAAAAGTAAGGATTTTCGGGCAGATTTAAGAAGAGTCATGTTAAGAGCATTATTTCTTGTACAAGAGGCAGTGGGGAAAAATTTGAAAAAATTCATGAATATGAGGAAAACATTTGTGAACAAATTGCAGTTGACAAATTCGAGAAATAAAAAAATTTTTGCTCAAAATGACAAAAATGTACAACTATACTATCTTCAGTTCTAATTAAGATATTGAAGCGATTCAAACTCCAAACTGTCACGCAAAGGCTCCGTAATTATTTACAATTTTCAAAAAAATATGCGATTGCTTTTTTTCTTCGTGAAAATCGCGTTATTTTAAGACAGTTTTTTGTATTAGAAAAGAAGTGTTAGAACCCAGAGGGTGTGACTTTTTTTGCTACATCGATAGCTCCTGTCTTTCTTCAACCCAAGGAACAGTAAATGTCTGGGCAAGAGTTCAGAAGCACATGCTGTGTAAAAGCGAAAACTATCCTTTAGAAAAAACGCACCCCTCTGGTTTATAACACTTGTTTTCCAATACAAAAAACTGTTGCAATATATTACGATTTTCACAAAGGAAAAAAGCAATCGCATATTTTTTGAAAATGATGGATAATTACAGAACCTTCGTGTGACAGTTTGAAGTTTGAATCGCTTCAATATCCTTATTAGAACTGAAGATAGCATTGTTGTACATTTTTGTAATTTTAAGCAACAATTTTTATTATTTCTCCAATTTGTCAACTGCAATTGGTTCACAAATGTTTTCCTCGTATTCAGAAATTTTTCCAAAATTTTCCCACTGACTTTTATATAAAAAATAATGCTCTAAACTTGATATTCCTTAAATGTGCTCGAAATTCTTTACTTTTTCTACATTTTTCAGTCTGCAAAGCACAAAAAAAATTTTACATTAACGTCTTCAAGCTTATTTACGTAGAACACTTTCAGCTTTCAAATGACTATTTACTTATTACGCTAGCCTTTTTTTTGGCTGAGTTGTTAAGCATCAAATGCAGATGCCTACAATTTTCTCGCCGATATGTCCCGGTCTCGCCGATCCTTGAAATATATCCTAAAATACACTCGAACTCCAATATAAGAACAGTTTCGGGAGTTGCTTCGCACTGGCCTTAGTCCTAAACTGGATTCCTCGAAACGTAAACAGTGGGGGACGTGTGAACCATTTCCTAATATTACGCAATCTCCGAACGTGAGTACGAATGTCAGTACCCGCGCACTGCGCCTTTATCTACACGCTGCTGGTGTTTCACGCTTCGTTGAACACCGTCTCTCGCCCCGCGAACTGAGAAACTGTGGGGGCCAGCAGTCGGCCAGCAGTTCTGGGAATCCTTAAACTGGATGGGCTTATATGAGAGTTTGAGTGTATAAATTAAGAAACAAATTTTTTTTCAATAAAGAATTTTTTGAATCTGTGCATAAAACATATTTTTTTGGATTGAGTTAACTGCACAATTTTTTGGTTAAAGTTGAATATTTTGAACCTGAAATTTCTTCAGCTTGAACCAAAGAAACATTTTATTATTTTACTTTGATAAACAGCATTCTCTTCGTCGTGCTTAAAACGTTCCCAAATCGCAAAAAAAAAATTTCTGAATCACGAAAAAAATTTTTTTCTGAAAAAAGCAAAATGATAACATGTTTCTTCGGTTGAAGCTGAAGAAATTTCAGGTTCGACATATTCAATGTGCATTTAACTCAACCCAAGAAACATACGTTTCGCACATTATCAAAAAATTTTAAATTGCACAAATTCTTTTTTAATTTCTAATTTTTTATTATTTGTCACTAGTAGTTACTAAATATATATAAAATTCAATTATTTTTTTTTGGCAGATCAACCGATTTAAACGAAAATTTTTTTCCCCTTTTTCGGATCCCAACCTAAAAATTTTTTTCATTGGACCGAAACGATTCGATTAATTTTATCATTTTCACTCGGCTCTATTATAAAAGAAAGCTTGAAATATAAATATTCTCTTTTAAAGTACAAACAAATGTACGAAATTATTTTTTACCGTTAATTAATTATAAACTTTTATACATACCTGCCGATGTACCGAATTTTTCTTTTAGCGAGAGTAGCATATCACAGTCCAAAAAAATAGGAATTATTAAGTATAATAAATTATAGAGAAGCATACAAGCACCAAAAATTTCTAAGAAAACCATTTTTAAAATATTCTTATAAATATCACGGGACGCTTGCTTCTTGTGGCAACAGAAACTGAATAATCTCGTTTTGTTCGCAGAATAAAAATATCTCGGCTTCGTCTTATCTTGCGGTGTGAACATTGGCTACTTATTCGATTCTTCGACATTACGTTCTCTTTCTTATCAGTAAATATTCATTTCCTTTTTTAATATATCTCAATTACAACATTTTTAAAAGTATTTAGTTCATTAAAATTAATTAGATATAAACAAATCTTAGGTTTAAGTATTTGCTTTTAAAAGAATTTAAATAAAATGTTTATGAATTTGTAAGTATAGATACATAATATAAAAAATAGGTACATAATATAAAAAATAGTAGATCTTTAAAAATGACAAATTGTTAGTTAAACAGAAAGGACGTTTCATGAATTTAAGCACAGTAGAGCTAAGGGACCATACATAAACTACGTTACCAATTTGGTGGGGGGGAATAGGATTGGTAACGCGGGGGTGAGGGGGGGGTCGTTAGTGGAAGTAACGTTACGAACTTAGATAACATTTAGTACGTTTTCTGCTGATAAATTCTAACAAAATTTGTTAATTTTACGATAGATGGCCTTGCAACGGTGCAGTTGAATAATAACTTGAGAAGTTTGAAAATCACTTTCATATTTTAGACTTCACACCCTTTTCCTATTCTTTTTCCCCCCTTTTTTGAAAATTTTTTTTTTCCATGTTTTTAAGAAACTTCCCCTTTTTTCGTTTTTTCGCTTAAACGCGAACTAAATAAGTACAACCCAATAAGAAAATCCAACTATTTTTGGTGAAAAGTTAATTTTTTTCGGTTAAAAATTTAATTATTTTGTCGAAAATCCGACTATTTGGTTAAAGAGTTATCTTTTTTTTATCGAAAATTCAACCAGTTGGTTGAAAATTGAACTACTTTGTTGAAAATTCTTTTTTTTTGGTTGAAGATTGACCTCTTTGGTTGAGGATTGATCTCTTTGGTTGAAAATCTAACTATTGTGTTGAAAATTAATTTCATTTTTAATTGAAAATTAATTTCTTCACTCAAAAACTCAAATATTCCCTTTTTAGTTGTTTGTTGTTTTGTTGTTTAGTTTTTAGTTGAAACTTCTCTTTGGTCAAAAATGTAACTATTTTGCTGAAAATTCGTTTTATTTTTTGTTAAGAATTAATTTTTTTAAAACTGAAATTGCAACTATCCCATTTTTGGTTCAAAATTGATATTTTCAACTAAAAATTGATATTTTCGAGTTTAAAACTCGTTTATATGGTTGATAATTTATGTATTTTGTTCAAAATTCGTCTTTTTGATTGAATTTAGTTATTGTTTTACTCAAATTCAAATTTTTTTGGTTGAAACATCAACTATTATATCTGTTTCGTTGAGAATTCATCACTTTTGAATGAAAAATCAAGTACTTGGTATAAAGTTGAAGTACTTTGTGAAAAATTCATTTTTCTTGGTTGAAAATTCGTCATTTTAGTCGAAAATTCAACTATTTGGTTGCAGAAAATTCGCATTTTTGGCTTGAAAATTCAACAATTTGTTGCAAATATTAAACTATTTGGTGAAGAATTCATATCTTTGGTTAAAAGTTCAACTATTTGGTTAAAAATTAAACTATTCATTTAAAAGTTTAACGATTTGGTAGAAAATTAACTTTTTTGTTGAAAACTCATATTTTTGGGTTGCAAATTCAACTGTTTTGCTGAAGATTCGTTTTTTATCTTCAAAATTACCAAATTTTGATGAAATTTAATGTTTTTTATTCGAAAATTGTCTCTCCAGTAGAACATTAATCTTTTTGGTAGAAAAGTAATTTTCTAGTTGAAAATGTAACTATTTTGTTAAAAATTCGTTGTTTATTTTGCAAAAAAAAATTCATCTAAAAATTTAGCTATTCCATTTTTGATTGAAAATTTATCACTTACAAGTTAAAAATTCAACTATTTGGTTAAAAATTCATGTGTGTTGTTAAAAATTTGTTTTTTTTTTGGTTGAATTTGACTATTTGGTTGAAAACTCATATTTCTTCATTGAAAATTAACTTTCTTGTTAAAAATTCATCTTTTCCGGTTTGAAAGTCAACTGTTTTCTAAAAAATTCGACTTCTCAGCTTGAAAGCTTATCCCTTTTGTTGAAAATTATCTTCTTTATTTAGAATTCATCAGTTTGGTTAACAATTGAACTATTTTGTTAAAAATTTGTTTTTTTCGTTGAATTCAATTGGGTGACAATTCGCTTTTTTTCAAAAGTAATTTTCAAACTGAAAATTTAACTGTTCCATTTCTGGTTGAAAAGCTATGCTTTTTATTTTGAAATTCAAATATTTGATTAAAAATTCATGTGTTTGTTGAAAATTCGTCCTTTTGAATTGAAAATTTATCTTTTATGGTAGAAAAGTCATCTTTCTTGGTTGCAAATTCATCTTTCTTGGATAAAGCTCAAGTTTTTTTGCTGAAAATTCGTCTTTTTTGTTTGAATTCAACTGTTTGGTTGAAAATTCATTTTTTTTGGTTTAAAATTCATCTTTTTCGGTTTAAAAGTTAACTGTTTTATAAAAAATTCGACTTTTTAGTTTAAAAGCTTATCTCTTTTGGTTGAAAACTTTTTTTTATTTGAAAATTCAACTATTTGGTTAAAAATTCATGTGTTTGTTGAAAATTCGTCCTTTTAAATTTAAAATTTATCTTTTGTGGGAGAAAAGTAATCTTTTTTGGGTAGAATTTGAATTTTCTTTGCTGGAAATTCGTCTATATGGTTGACGATTGAACTATTTTGTTAAAAACTCTTTTTTTTTTCTTGAAAAGTAATTTTTTAAACTAGAAATTCACCTATTCCATTGTTCATTGAAAACTTATGCTTTTTATTTGGAAAGTCAAATATTTGGCTAAAAGTTCATGTATTTATTGAAATTTTATCTTTTGCTAGAAAATTAATCTTCTTGGTTGAGAATTCATTTTTATAGGTTGAAAATTCAGCTATTCCGTTCAAAATTCAACTATTTTGTTGAAAGTTTAATTATCTCGTTGAAAATTAAACTACTTTGTGAAAGTCATTTTTTCTTGTTCGAAAATTAAACTGTTTTATTAAAAATTTGGCCTCTTTGATTGAAAATTCATATTTTATGGTATAAAAGTCTTTTTTTTAAAATTTGAAAACAACTTTTTTGTTAAAAATTCATCTGCTTTCAAAAAATTCCGCCTTTTGGGCTTGAAAACTCAACTATTTGGTTAAAAGTTCAACTATTTTGTTGAGAATTCGTTTTTTCTTTCGATGAATTCAACTGGGTGAAAATTCGTTTTTTTTTTCTTGAAAAGTAATTTTTAAACTGAAAATTTAACTGTTCCATTTTTGGTTGAAAACTTATGTTTTTTATTCGAAATTATAAAATAATAATAATGAAATATTTGTTTTGATAATATTAATGGAATATTTTGTTAAAAATTCATGAGTTTGTTAAAAATTCGTCTTTTGGTAGAAAATTAATCTTCTTGAACAAAAATTCATCTTTGTAGGTTAAAAATTCAGCTATTTAGTTCAAAATTTAACTATTTAGTTAAAAATTTAATTATTTTGTTGATAACTTAACTATTTTGTTAAAGTTATTTTTGTTTGCTTTACATTCAACTCTTTTGTTAAAAATTCGTCCTCTTGGATTGGAAATTCATATTTTATGGTAGAAAAGTCATTTTTCTTGGTATGAAATCAACTCTCTTGTTGGAAATTCATCTGCTTTCAAAAAATTCCGTCTTTTTGGCTTGAAAACTCAACTATTTGGTCAAAAGTTTAACTATTTCGTTGAAAATTCGTTTTTTCTTTGATGAATTCAACTGGGTGAAAATTCTTTTTTTTTTCTTGAAAAGTAATTTTTAAACTGGAAATTTAACTCTTCCATTTTTGGTTAAAAATTTATGTTTTTCATTCGAAATTTTAAAGTTATAATAAGGAAATATTTGGTTTAATAATATTAATGAAATATTTTATTAAAAATTCATGAGTTTGTTGAAAATTCGTCTTTTGGTAGAAAATTAATCTTCTTGATAAAAAATTCATCTTTGTAGGTTAAAAATTCAGCTATTTAATTCAAAATTCAAATATTTAGTTAAAAATTTCATTATTTTGTCAAAAATTCAACTATTTTGTTAAAGTCATCTTTGTTTATCCGACTGTTATGTTAAAAATTCGTCCTTTTGAATTGAAAACTTATCTTTTAAGGTAGAAAAGTCATCTTTCTTCATTGCAAATTCATCTTACTTGAATGAAAATCAAGTTTTTTGCTGAAAATTCGTTTTTTTGGTTGAATTCAACTATTTGGTTGAAAATTCATCTTTCGTGCTGAAAATTCATCTTTTCTGGTTTAGAAGTCAACTGCTTTCTAAATATTCGACGTTTTAGCTTTAAAACTTATCTATTTTATCGAAAACTCGTCTTTTAGGATAGAATATTAAACTTCTTTGTTGGAAATTCATTTATTTGGTTGAAGATTAAAGTATTTTGTTAAAAACTGATTTTTTTCGATGAATTTAACTGGTTGAAAACTCTTTTTTTTTTGTTGAAGAATAATTTTTCAAACTGAAAATTACCTATTTCATTTTCGGTTGAAAACCTATGCTTTTTACTCGTATTTGGAAATTCAAATATTTGGTTGAAAATTCATGTATTTGTTGAAAATTCATCTTCTGGCAAAAAATTAATCTTCTTGGCTAAAAATTCATCTTTGTAGGTTAAAAATTCATCTATTTCGTTCAAAATTTAACTATTTTTTGAAAGTTTAATTACTTTATTGAAAATTAAACTATTTTATTGAAGTCATTTTTTCTTGGTCGAAAATTCATATTTTATGGTAAAAAAGTCATTTTTCTTGGTTTAAAATCAACTTTCTTGTTGAAAATTTAACTGCTTTCGAAAGATTCCGTTTTTTTACTTGAAATTTCAACTATTTGGTTGTTAATACAACTGTTTGGTTGAAAATTAATTTTTTTTTTTTTTTTTGAAAATTCGTCTGTTTTGATAAAAAATTCATCTTTTATGGTTTTTTGGACTGAGAAATCTGATTTTTTAATATTTTCAATTATTCTTGGTTCAATACTTGGGGGGGGGGGGGGGGGAGAAAAAACAATGGTTCTCAAATAGGGGGGACACGGTAGTAAAAAATAGCCCAAAATTGGTAACGTAGTTTATGGACGGCTCCTAAAGTAGGCCATCTAGGGCCCAGGCCTTTAATTTTTAATAATTATAATATTATAATATTTACAATATTTGAAGAAGCATTTGGCGAATTTAAAACCACACGTCCTGTGGTATCTAAAAATCTCAAAGCATTCCAAGAAATGCAAATAAAATTTGAAACACTGAATCCTACATCATGTTCTGTACATCCACGTATAATAATCGTTTTTTTATCCTTATATTTATCAAGCGTGTTTTGTCTTTAGTTGTCAGATGGTTGTTCACAAACTTGTGCCTTTCTCTTTTTGTCTCCTTTTTACCTCTTTTTGAGCGATTACATCGCTGACTTATGCATATCCCCATTCTTCTTGATCGCTCCCGAGAACGGGAGGTGAACATCGATTATTTATCGAGATGGGATCCAGTGCTGCTTACGTGTGTGAGTATATGCTGGAGCTTACAGCTGGATAAATTTCGTTGATGTAAACGGGATCCCTGGTGAGCTTCTTCGAGGCGTTCCTTGAGGCTCGTTCATCTTCGCTAATATATTATAAATTCGTCCCGTTATTTTGTCCGCAGCGCCTCGACGCACGCAATAGTTGCGGAACTTTGATTAGAATTATATTAACAATGGCTTTTAAACCCTGTGTCTCCGTCAACGTTAAATCTTTTTAATCAAACGCTCAGTATCAAGCAGTTAAGGAACTGACTTAAAATTAGATCAAAATGTATCAAATAATATCGAAATGATTCGAAATGAATCTAATAATATCGAAATATATGTAAATATATCTAATACTATCGAAATATGTAAAAATGTATCGAATATTATCGAAATATATTGAAATGTATCGAAATAAATTGAATACTTTCTAAATATGTGGACATAAATTGAATACTATCAATATAACAAAATATATTAAATACTATCGAACTGTATCGAAATTAATCTAATACCATCGAAATATATTGAAATGTATCGAATATTATGAAAATATATCGAAATGTATCGAAATAAATGGAATACTGTCTAATTATGTGGAAATAAATTGAATACTATCAAATAAATCAAAATGTATTGAATAATATTGAAATATGTCAAAATGTATCGAATACTATCGAAATGTATCGAAATTAATCTAATACCATCGAAATATATTTAAATGTATCGAATATTATCGAAATATATCGAAATATATGAAACACTATGGAAATGTATCGAAATGAATCGAAAAATTACTATTTAAGTGTGTCGAAATAAATTAAATACTATCGATATATCAGAATGTACCGAATACCATCGAAATATATTGAAATGTATTAAATATTATCGAAATGTATCGAAATGTATGAAACACTATCAAAATGTATCGAAATGAATCGAATACTACCTAAATATGTCGAAATAAATTGAATACTAACGATATATCAGAATGTACCGAATACCATCGAAATATGCTGGAAAAAAAGAATATTATCGAAATATATCGAAATGTATCAAACTATCGAAATGTTTTGAAATAAAATGAATACTATCTAAATGTCGGAATAAATTGAATACTATCGATATTTCAGAATGTATCGAATAATATCGAAATATATCGAAATGTAACGAATAATATTTAAGTTTATCATGATGTATCGAATTCAATCGAAATGGATCGAAATAAATCTAATACCATCTAAATATGTTGAAATGAATTGAATACTATCGATATATCAGAATGTACCAAATAATATCGAAATATATCAAAATTTACCGAATACTCTCGAAATGTATAGGAGTAAATCTAATACCATCGAAATATATTGAAATGTATCGAATGCTATTAAAATAAATCGAAATGTAACGAATAATATTTAAGTATATCGTGGCGTATCGAATTCAATCGAAATGGATCGAAATAAATCTAATACCATCTAAATATGTTCGAATGAATTGAATACTATCGATATATCAGAATGTACCAAATAATATCGAAATATATCAAAATGTATCGAATATTATCGAAATATATCGAAATGTATCAAACACTATCGAAGTATATGGAAATAAATCAAATACTTTCGGAACATATCATAATAAATTGAATACTATAGACTATAGATATATCAGAATATATCGCAAATTATCAAAATGTATTGAATACTATCGAAATGATCAAAATAAATCTAATACTATGGAAATATATCGACATTTATCGAATATTATCAAAATGTATCGAAATTTATCGAAATGTATCAAACACTATCGAAATATATCGAAATAAATCAAATACTATATGAACATATCAAAATAAATTGAATAAAATAGGTATATCAGAATATATCGCAAATTATCGAAATGTATCGAATACTATCAAAATGATCAAAATAAATCTAACACCGTAGAAATATATCGAAATTTATTGTATTTAATCTAATATTATCGAAATGTATCAAACACTATCGAAATGTATCGAAATTTATCAAATATTATCAAAATGTATATAATTTTATCAAAATATAATGAAAAGTATCGAAATAAATCAAATACTATCGGAACATATCAAAATAAATTGAATACTATAGATATATCAAAATATATCGAATAATATCAAAATGTATCGAATACTATCGAAATGATCAAAATAAATCTAAGACTATGGAAATATATCGAAATTTATCGAATACTATCGACCACTATCGAAATGTATCGAAATATTTCGAAATGTATCGAATATTATCGGAATATATCGAAATGTATCGAAATAAATCTTATAGGTTGATTTAGAACCAATCTATTCAGATTATTCCATTTTTCAAAATAGAAAAAGGTAATAATCCAAAACCAT